>JAJIYU010020136.1:0-10525 GCA_030144865.1 Tinospora cordifolia | reverse complement strand
GACTCAAAGCATCAGCCAATACGTTAGCCTTCCCCGGGTGGCACTCGATTGTAAAGTCATAGTCCTTCAATAGCTCCATCCATCGCCTCTGTCTCATGTTCAGATCCTTCTGCGAAAACAGATATCTAAGGCTCTTGTGATCCGAATATATCGTAAAACGCTCTCCATAGAGGTAATGTCGCCATATCTTCAGTGCGAACACTACTGCTGCTAGCTCTAAGTCATGTACGAGGTAGTTCCTCTAATGAACTTTCAATTGTCGTGAGGCAAAAGCGACAACCCCGTCATCTTGCATCAACACGCAGCCAATACCTATCTGTGATGCATCAGTGTATATAGTTAGCTCCCGGCCGAGCTTTGGCAACACTAGCACTGGAGCAGATGTCAGTCTCTACTTAAGCTCAAGGAAGGCATTCTCACACCCATCATCCTATATAAATTGAGTATCCTTCTTTGTTAGTTTCGTCATCGGAGCGGCAATCTTTAAGAAGTTCTTGACGAAACGGCAGTAATAGCCTGCTAAACCCAAGAAGCTGCGGATCTCAGTCACCGTGGTAGGTCTCGGCCAGCTGATAATCGCCTCAACCTTAGCCGGATCAACAGAAATACCCTCAGCTCTAACCACGTGACCCAAAAATCGGACCTCTGACAACCAAAACTCGCACTTGCTGAACTTGGCATACGACCTATGCTCCTTCAAGGTCTGCAATGCGATCCTCAAGTGTTCAGCATGCTCCTCTCGAGACCTCGAATAAATATAAATATCATCAACGAAGATAATCACAAAGGTATCAAGGTATGGCCGAAACACTCTCTGCATGAGGTTCATAAACATAGTAGGGGCATTCGTTACGCCGAACGACATGACTAAGAACTCGTAGTGCCCATATCTAGTGTGGAATGTCGTCTTCTGCACATCCTCTTCCCTGACCCTAAGCTGATGGTACCCTGATCTCAAATCAATCTTCGAAAACACCTTGGCACCCCTAAGCTGATCAAACAAGTCGTCAATACGTGGGAGAGGATACTTATTCTTGATAGTCACCTTGTTCAACTGTCTATAGTCGATACATAAGCAGAGGCTCCCATCCTTTTTCTTCACAAACAATACCAGAGCGCCCCAAGGTGACACACTAGGGGTAATAAAACCCTTACCCAGTAACTCCTCTAGCTGAACCTTCAGCTCCTGTAACTCCTTCGGCACCATGCGGTAAGGAGGAATCGACACCGGTCGTGTCCTTGGAATGACCTCGATGATGAAATCGATCTCCCGCTTAGGTGGCAAGCCGGGTAGATCCTCGGGGAACACGTCTGGGAAGTCTCTGGCGACTGGAATCTCATCGATACTCGACTGTGAAGGTCCCTCATCTATGGTGGTCAAACTGGCTAGAATGTCCATGTCACGCTGTGTAACCAATCTGCCATGGGTGCTCTGCCTATCAGAGGCTCTACTCTAAAAGACAACAATGGTTCACCCTGGGATCTAGAATACGACCCTCTTGACAAAGGAGTCGACATGTGCGTGGTATGCAGCTAGCCAATCCATCCCGAGTATGGCATCAAACTCGAGAAATTCTAACACTCAGAGGTCTACAATAGTCTCAAAGTTTCCCAATCTAAGTACACACCCCTCACAGATCATGTTGGGGTAGATACGCTCACCAGTAGCAGTACTCAATATCAAATAAGTGGGAGACCTAACTGGCCTAAATCCTAATCTATCCACAGCACATCCAGAAATAAAAGATAGAGTAGAACTAGCATCAATCAGCACATATATAGATGAATCATGAAGTGAAACGGTACCTTCCACCAAGGTCCTCGTCGAATCGGGGTCAGGCTATGTGATAGCCTGTGCTCTGTCTCTGAAGGTAGGAGTGAAAAAACTGGGACCTGCCGTAAGAGTTGGGCACTCAACCTTCTTGTGTCGAACCTGTCTACACTGGAAACATGTAAGGGGCGACCTCTGTCCCCCTTGGTAACCCTGGCTCTGTCCACCCTGGTAGCCCTGATTCTGTCCATGGCCTCTACCACGGCCTCTACCTCGGCCCCCATAGAATGTACTCTGATGCTCTGCCGGTGGCTGTGACTGAATAGCAGTGGCCGTGAGTGCAACCGCTGTCGTGGCAGCCTGACCGGGAGTAGCGCTTGACTATCCCTCTGAAAACTTCCTCTTCTTTCCCCTCTGATAACGACCTCGGCCTCTATATCCTCCTGACCCACCTCTAGATGACGGTTGAGTTTGTAACTGTACCTGCTGCTGAAGCTGAGATTGAGAAGCGCTACTCGGCACAATGGAAATCTGAGGAGGCCCTTCTAATCTGGCCATCTCATATCGAAGGGCCTCCCTCTGGATATCCTCTAAGGTCTGAGCCCTGGACGTAGAAGTTGTCTGTCTAATAGCAACGCTCAGCCCTCGTTTATAAAATCCAGCCCTCTCACTCGGCTCAACAATCAACTATGGGGCATATGTCTCCAACTGCAGTAACCGGTGGGTGTACTCTCCCACTATCATGGTCCCCTGGCTCAAGCTCAGAAACTCCATCTTCTTACGTTCCCGGTCTGCCTCCGGAACGTAAGCCTGAAGGAACAACTCTCAGAATCTGGCCTAAGATGTGATCTTGCCCTCTATGCGCCTAGTAGATCGCCACCACTTGGCAGCTTCACCCTCCATCATATGTGCTAAGAATAGAACCTGATCTGTCTCGGATAGTCGTAAGGTCTCAGCGTTCTTCTCCATATTCAACAGCCAATGCTCTGCTGCCTCCATGCTGATACCGCCTGTGAACGTCGTAGGGCGTAAGTCCATAAAGCTCTTGAGGAGCCGAGTGTGGGCTCTCTCATCTCCCTACCTATCTTGGGTAGGGGCAACTGGTGCCACTGCTGCCTGAACTAGTGGTTCTAGAGCTAGTGGTGCTGGTGGAGTAGGTGATGGCGACACTATAGCGGGAGCTACCGTCGCCACGGGTGCAGTAGGGACAAAAGGTCCTGTCGACGTGAATGGCTCATCCCTCAGCCTCTCAGCCTCCAATCGATAGTGTCTCTCCCGCAGTAAGGCTGTCTGAGCCTGCATAGCCTCGTTAGAGGCCCTAATCACAACCTCAAGCATCTGTAAAGGGTCCACCTCAGGCTGCACTAGAGGTGGTGGTGGTGGAGGTGTCAGTTCCCAAGGCCCGGTCGGTGGTCTGCCTCTCCTAGCTCCACCCCGCTTTGGCGTCATCGTTTATCTTCATTTGAATTGAATTGTTCGTTATTCATCTATTCAAAATAGATCTGACTCTAAACACCTAGTACATTATGTTCAAAATATGTTGAAAATATGGTCTGCCTCTCCTGGCTCCACACCTAGTACATTACTTTCGCATTCACTGTGATGTCGCCTAGGCCATTTACTTATCAATGTTCTCTAGCTTTTTTTTGAAACCTTGGTTCTGATACCAAGTCTGTCGAGACCCCTTCCCTAGGCTGAAAGGCAACCCGACTGGTACGACAACTCAACGAACTAACTCATCGAGTCGAGTCCTCATAACCGCCCTTAAGCCTTTCCAACCTCGACATCCATGTTACATCAGAGTAATTTAAACATCCATTTAATTAAAGTGCGAAAGTAAACAATATATTACATGTCGTTATATTCCAAAAGTACAAATGTACATAGTTTGACATTTAGAAGTTCAGACTTACAAAAAAAAATGACCGACCTATCGATAGAAACAAAAGGGTATATAGGACCACACGGGGATTAGGCTATCACAACACCTTTCCCTCTATCAGCTGCTGAGGAACCTGAAATGTTAGTAGAGTAGTGAGCCTAATATTCAACATGGCTTAGTGAGTAGGAAAACCAGTATATCATCTAACTAGCACACCGAAAATCGTGCATGTATGCATGAGTAGTAATTGAAAGCATGGTATGTAGTAAAACAGTTATAAATAGTGTAACAGTTAAAGAAAAGTAATTTAAATACATGCAGCTTAAAACTATATCCAGACGAGGGTTTAAATCATCAATACAACCCTATGGTCATCGCTCAAGCGGGTCATGAATCAGGTGTACTGGTCACTCAAGCGGGTCAAGGGCTAGGCACACTCATCGAACGCCCTAACCCTGCGCTCAATCCTCAAGTGTTATACTCGAGCGGGTCTAAGGCTAGGCGCACTGATCATATGCCCTAACCCCATCGCTCGATCCTCGAGCCTAATCCAATCACATTGTGTACCCTGACCCTGCGCTCGGACCTCGAGCCTATGGTCTCACTATCGGTGTATGACTACATATATCTCAAATCAACCCATGTAGCTCAAACATATGAAACCATTCAATTGATGACAATTTCAATCATTTTTCATGCAAGGAATACAGTTAAAATAACAACTAGGTCAAACTACTCACCTCGGGTCTCGTGCACCGATGTTCCCTCGACACTCGGCCCAGTCCCGCGATATACGCTCAAATCTGCATTATATTAACTCAATTTCAGTTCCTCATGAAATGTTATTTAATTCTGGTCTTACTACCCCTAGTCGGTCTTAGTCGACCCAAAATTCGACTCGGTCAAACTTGGTCAATCGGTCAAACTTGGTCAACCTTGGTAAGACTCGGTCACCTTAGTCAAAGTTGGCCAACATTGGTCAATATGGTCAAAATCAAGTCAATTGGGCTAAAATTCCCAATTTTTAATACTTAACCAATTCTAAGCCTTTTAGTTTAATTTGCGCAGAAAAGTTTTTAATTTTCTTGAGATCAATCCAACCTTTGGATTTATGCGAAACTTTCCAGATTTTACTCAGACCCTTCACATATTCACTAGAATTTTATGTTTCTATTTTTGGATTTCATTTGATACGTTTTCCAACTGAAATAACAGGAACCTTCAATTCTGGATTTTCCTTTCTATACATAGAGTGGAGTTCCTGAATTTCCTGTGATAAATCCGACCATTGGATTTGTATGAAAATTTTCAGATTTGATGTAAATCATTCAATTGTTCCCAAGAATTTTTGTTTCAAATTTTCTGATCTCATTTACTACGGTTTTTGAGTGGAATCATAGAGATGCTCAAATCTGTTCCTATTTATTCTAACTGCGCAGCAGGAATTCACCATTTTTCTGCTGTCAATTCATATATCGGATTTGTGAAATATTTTCCAGTTATGATCTACACTTCCTAAGGTATCTCCAGAATTTTATTTCATGAATTTTGGGCCTCGTTTAGTATGTTTTCCAGGGTGATATCAGGAAATTTTGGTTTTTTGGATTGCATATGACAGACAGTTAAGAGACAACTTATTTAACCCCTTTAGACTTATCTATTTGTGACCAAATTTTTACACAACATTCCTAGTTGTCTCATGAATGTATCCTCCAAATTTCATGCAAATCAGACATGTGTAAGTATTTTTAAATATTCATAACAGCAAGCACAAAATTATGGTATCATGACAGAAAATGGCTTGCTCAAGCTGAAAATTTGCAGCAATGGTGTGGGTGAGTTGTTTGAAGGTGATTTTTGCTACCCTTGTAGCAGTTTGTGGCCCTCTTTTCTTGCTTGTATTAGTGCCCAACATACTGAAAATTTAGAGATTAGTTGGTGGTTACATCAGAGGGCAAAACAAGGGGCAAAACCATGGGAAGAATGGTGGTTTTTCTGCTGCTGTTCGACTGGAAAAACGGAGATTAGTTTGTGTATTTATTTCTCTTCCTTTGTATATATGTATATATATACGTATATATACTTGTTTTTCATGATTTTTTTCTAAAATTATTAAAATCATTTAATTTATCATTATTTACCAAAATTCTCTAATTATACACCATTTTCAATTTTTTTTATACAATTATTTTCTAAAATTGAATAATTCACCCATAAATTACATTTTTCTCCTAAAAATTCTATTAATTTCCCTAAAAATTCCATAATTATTCTGAAAATTCAAAAATCAATTCTAAAAGTTATTTCTCTCAAGAAATCATATTTTCCTTATGATTCCACACATTTTCTCTTCAAATTTGTATTTTTCTCTATTATTATCATTTTCTTCAATAAGTAATTCATAATTAGGAAGAATTGAGAATAATCCGTGTATTTCCATTAAAATTTTTAGAAAAACATACGGAAATACATATTCACAAATACGGGTCGTTGCATGCATGTACTTGAGATGTTTTCTAAAATTGTTGACTATTTATAATTGCTTTTATGTTATGCCATGCATCAAAATATTATATCATTTTTACTGCTCATACATATATTTATTGTTTTGTAATTTTGGTTGTGGTTGACATGCTGGTCTTACTACTCACTAAGCCATGTTAATTTTAAGCCCACTATACTAATATTTCAGGTCCTTTGGTGGCTGATAAAGGGAAAGGAGTGGTGGAAGCCTAATTCCCTGACGATCTCTGTTCCCTTTTCTTAGTCCTTTTGTTAAAGGTCGGTCATTCTTTTATGTATGTAATAGAATAATCACTCTTCGTATGTTTGTTGACTTTCGCTTTGAGTCTTTCAATCATTCTAATATTGTTTATTGTTGAGATTGGAGAGACTTAACAGTGATTGGGTGAACTTGACATGGTGAGTGAGTTCGTCGGGCCACTGTACCGGTTCGGCCGCCCTTTGGCCTAAGGAAGGGGTCCCGTCAGACGTGGTATCAGATCTTAGGTTTATTAGAATTTTTCGACATCAGAATGATTGCAACAACAACCGAATCATCAAACAAAGGAGATAAATTATCAATCATAAAACGTATCTTGAACAGAATGTACCATACTACTAAACTTTTAGAGTCGAGTCTATTTTGAATGCATAAATAACCAATAGTTCAATTTGCATTGTAGATAGAGATGCCACCTAGGAGGGGTAGAGCACCCCCTAGGTGGGGCAGACCACCACTCGAGCTTAAGGAGCCGACGCCACCACCACCACCACTACTTCCTGTTCAGCCCTAGTTTGACCCCATACAAAGGCTTGAGGCTGTGATTAGGGCCTCTAACGAGGCGTTTTAGTCCCAAACAACCTTACTGATGGAGAAACTGGATAGATCGGAGGCTGATAGACAGAGGGGTGAGCTAGTAGTGCAGACTGCCCCGCCTGTGCCACCGACTATTGAGCCATCAGTTCGGCCAGTAGTAGTTACAGTAACCCCAACCCAAGATAAACAGGGAGATGAGAGAGCCCATGCTCAGCTCCTCGAGAGTTTTGTAGATTTGCGCCCTGAGAGGTTCAAAGGCGACACTAGTCTAGAGGCAGTAAATGACTGGTTGCTAAATATGGAGAAGAATGTCGAGACCCTGAGATTAGCAAAGGCGGGTTAGGTTATATTTTCAGCCTATATGTTAGAGAGTGAGGCTGCTAGATGGTGGCATTCTACGAGGAACATTGAGGGCCCGATCAATTCTTGGGCCAGGTTTAGAGAGCTATTTCTTAAGGCTTACGTTCCTAAGACTGAGTAGGAACTTAAGAAAGTAGAATTTATGAGCCTGCGCTAGGGGACCATAACTGTGAGAGAGTAGACACATTGGTTCCTATAGTTGGAGGCCTACGCACCTGCGTTGATATTTGAATAGAGAGAGAGAGAGAGGGCTAGATTTTATCGACGAGGGCTAAGGGTTGCATCAGGCAGGTAACTTCCACATCAAGGGCCCGGACCTTAGAGGAGATCCAGAGGGAGGCCCCATGGTATGATATGGATGGTTTAGATGAGCACCCTAAGATTTTAGTAGTATCTAGCGGTGCCCCTCAGCCATAGCCGCAGTAGCAGGCCATATCACAGACTCAACCATCATACAGAGGTGGGTCTGGGGGTTATCAAGGTCGTGATCGTTATCAGAGGTAGAGGAAGAGGAAGTCCTATGAGGGACAGTCAAGCAGCACTCCTAAACAGACCACTACAAAGGCGGTGGCACTTGTAGCTACTCTTGTGCAGGCACAGTCACCGTTAGAGCAGCAGAGAACATTTTCTACGGCCTAAGGCAGAGGCCGTGATCGAGGTCATGAACAGAGCTAGGTACAGAGACCACCTTTCACATGCTATCAGTGTAGACAGGTTGGACACAAGAAAGCTAAGTGTCTGACTTTTACAGGGAGTCCTAGTTCTTCTGCCCTAGTTATTAGAGATATAGCACACGCCGTCATCTAGCTTGACCTTGATTCGACGAATATCTTGGTGGATAGTACTGTTTCACTTTGTGATTCATCTGTATATGTGTTGATTGATGTTAGTTCCACTTTGTCCTTTATTTCTGGATGTGTTGTAGATAAATTGGGGCTTAGACTAATTAGGGCTCCTACTTGGTTGATGTTGAGCACTGTCATTGGAGAACACATCTACCCCAACATGATATGTGAGAGTTGTGTACTTAGGATGGGAGACTTTGAGACTATAGTAGATCTTCGAGTGTTGGAGTTTCTCGAGTTTGATGCCATACTCGGTATGGATTGGCTAGCGGCATACCACTCACATGTGGATTGCTACGCCAAAAGGGTTGTGTTTTAGATTCCAGGCCAACCCATTGTCATGTTTCAAGGGAGAGTTTTAGATAGGCAGAGTACTCGTGGCAGATTGGCGACACAGCACGAGATTGATACTCTGGCCAGTTTGACAACCATAGATGATAGACCTTCATGATCGAGCATTGACGAGATCCCTGTCATCAAAGATTTTCCTGACGTGTTCCATAAGGATCTGCCTAGCTTACCCCTTAAGTAGGAGATTGACTTTATCATGGAAATCATTCCTAGGACACAACCAGTATCGATTCCTCCTTATTGCATGGCGCCTAAGCAATTGAAGGAGTTGAAGGTCCAGTTGGAGGAGTTATTGAGTAAGGGCTTTATATCTCCTAGTATGTCACCTTGGGGTGCTTTGGTATTGTTTGTGAAGAAGAAAGACGGGAACCTTTGTTTATGCATTGACTACCGACAGTTGAACAAGGTGACAATCAAGAATAAATATCTTTTTCCACGTATCGACGGCTTATTTGATTAGCTTAGATGTGCCAAGGTATTTTCGAAGATTGATCTAAGATTTGGGTACCATCAGCTGAGAGTTAGGAAAGAATATGTGCCAAAAACTACATTTCGCACTAGATATAGGCACTATGAGTTCTTAGTCATGGCGTTCAGTGTGACGAATGCCCTAGCTATGTTTATGGACCTCATGCAAAGGGTGTTTCGGCCACACCTCGACACCTTTGTGATTATTTTCATTGATGATATCTTGATCTATTTGAGGTCTCATGAGGAGCACGTCGAGTACTTGAGGGTTGCACTACAAACTTTGAGGGAACATAGGTTATATGTTAAGTTCAGCAAGTGCGAGTTCTGGTTATCGGAGGTTCGATTTTGGGTCATGTGGTTAGAGCTGAGGGTATTTCTGTTGACCCCATTAAGGTCGAGGCGATTATTAGTTGGCCGAGACCTACCACAGTAACAGAGATCTATAGCTTTTTAGGTTTAGTAGGCTATTATTGTTGTTTCATCCAGAATTTCTCGAGGATTGCAACTACGATGACAAAGTTAACCAAGAAGCATGCTCCATTTGTGTGGACTGATGAGTTTGAGGATGCCCTTCTTGAGCTTAAGCAGAGATTGACATCAGCTCTAGTACAAGTGTTGCTAGAGCCCGGCCAAGAGTTGACCATATATACTGATGCATCACAGATAAGCTTGGGTTGTGTATTGATGCAGGATGACAAGGTCATAGCTTTTGCCTCCCGATAGTTGAAAGATCATGAGAGGAACTACCCTGTATATGAGTTAGAACTAGCAGCATTAGTATTCACACTTAAGATATGATGACATTACCTCTATGGTGAGCGTTTCACGCTCTATTCAGATCATAAGAGCCTCAAATATTTGTTTTCGCAGATGGATTTGAACATGAAACAGAGGCGATGGATGGAACTGTTGAAGGATTATGACTTCAGTATTGAGTACCACCTAGGGAAAGCTAATGTAGTGGCTAATGCCCTAATTTGGAAATGGGTCGAGACTCTATGCATGGCTAGACATATGTTTCATAAGTGGATGATGATTGATTTTTCCACGACTATGAATATCCATGGGTTATCTTCTGAGGCCAGAGTCAGTGCATATATTTCAGCCCAACCAGTCCAGGTTTAGGAGATCACGGAGGTACAACCTCGTGATGTGGACTATGACATGTTCAAGGCTTGGGCAGATGACACTTCTCGTGGGGAATGGTCACTTGATTCACAGGTTTCATTGAGCTTCAGGGGACAGTTGTGGGTACCAGATGATGCTAGTCTGAGGCGTAGTGTGCTGAAGGAGCTACACCGCTGGAGATATGTTGTTCATCAGGGTGCCAATAAGATGTCTCAGGACACTAAACACACATATTAGTGGCCTGGGATGAAGTGGGACACAACAACTTTCATTCAGAAATGTAGATCGTTTGACGAAGTCTGCCCACTTTCTTCCTATGCATAACAAGGATTTAGTGGAGCGATTGAATTGACATTATATTAGAGAGATTATAAGGCTCCATGGGGTTCCCTTATCCA
>JAJIYU010020135.1:0-10523 GCA_030144865.1 Tinospora cordifolia | reverse complement strand
AGGTCCTAGGCGGTGGCTTAGGCGTTGAGAGGGCCTGGACGCCTAGGCGACGCCTTGACAACACCGAGTGAAAATTATATGACATTTATGAAAGACAGACAAATTTTGTATACTATTATAATAGTTAATGAAGCAGTGGAAGATTATAGGGTGCAGGGGAAAGAATATCTCCTTTTGAAGGTAGTCTTTACTAAGGGTTATGGCTCTGTTAGAGGAAAATTCTAGGCCTTCATTATGGAAAGAAAGGGTTTTGGCCCCCAATGGAGAAAAGTGGATGCAGGCTTGCTTGAGTTTCGTGAATTATTCCTTATTCATAAATGGAAGACCAAGGGGAAAGTTTCAAGGATATCGAGATCTAAGACAAGGGGATCCCTTGCTTCCATCTTTGTTCACTTAGGTGGTAGACACATTGACTGAACTCATAGAGAAGGCAGTCGCTATGGAGAAAGTAGAAGGCATTAAGTGGACACTGATAAAATCCACATAACCCTTCTTCTATGTGCGAATGACTTCTTGATTTTCATGAAGAATAATAAATAAGAATAAAAGCCAACTGACGTCATGACTTCCTGACTTTGCGAATGGACGCTCTTCGTACTTTCTGTTTTATATTAGGGCTATCGGTGAACAAGAATAAAAGCCAACTGGTGGGTATTAACATGGATACATAAGCGATCAGGAAAATAGTTGTGGAGCTCAAGGTGTTTACCGAAAATTGGTCAATGAACTATCGAGGTCTTCCACTTGGAATTAACCTCAATACCATTGATTTTTAGAGAACATTAATTCAAATCATGAATAGGAGGGTGGAAGGCTGGATAGGAAGCTACTATCCAGGGGTGGAAGACTTCTATTGTTGCAAACTATCCTTGAAGTTATTCCGACATACTTTCTGTCCACATTCCAAATGTTGAAGAAAGTAGCTGTGATCATAGACAAAATCATGAGAAGCTTTCTTTGCAAACAGGAAAAAAAAAGAAAAAGGACAAAACTTGGTAAAATGGGATCAAGTTTGTAGGGATGTGCAAATGGGCGACTTGGGAGTGGGCAAATTGGTTGTCAAAAATAGGGCTTTAAGGGGCAAATGGCTGTGGATGATGTGCACACAATAGGGGATGCTATGGGTTCACATCATCAAGAGTATCCACATATCGCAAGCTAAGGATAAGGAGGTAGGCATCAACAACGAGAGTAGCATGAGATCCGCATGAAAATCCATATGCAAACTGTACTCGCACTTTAATTCTCTATTAAGCTGGATAGTGGGGAAGGGAGACCAAGTTGAATTTCAGGAGGAAAATGGTGTGGCATGACCAACTTAAAGGAGATGTTCTCAAATCTTTATAACCTATCTGACAAACATAAGGCACCCGTTTTTGTGTTTCTAATTCACAGTAGAGACAGGAAAAGTGAAAATTAGGCTTGGAATCTGCACATAAGTAGAAACATTGAGAAAAATTATACGGGGGAGGTCACCGAGCTGCTTAACACTCTACACGCCTTTCAACATTCGAAAGAGAAAGATAGACTTGTGTGTACTGGGGACAATTGCCACATTTTTTCTTTTAAATCTTTCAACCAACATCTGGGTGACTGGGTGCTATGCACAATTTTCTTATGCAAACTTCATTTGGAAAAGAAAGGTCCCAACAGAAGTCAAGTTCCTAATTCGGCTCACCATTTAAAAAAAAATGAATAGTGCGAACGTTCGACATGCTGAGGCGCTGCCACATCTGTTCAGGCATCGCACAATTTTGAAGGATATTTGGAATCAATGGTAGTGGAAGTGTAATAAAATCAGCCCTCCCACTTGCCAGATAGTGTTTCTCCAAACAACATGGGATATTGGAGAACAAATTTGTTTGCAATCTGGTACAATATCTGGGTCGAAAGAAATGATAGGATATTCAAAGGAAAAAAATAGGACAATGGAAATGATATGAGAGAGATCGACCATTTTGTTTTCTACTTGAATCTCTACTTCTAGCTTGGGTCGGAGATATAATTTTGGAGATTGGCTATGTAAATGACATAACATCATGCAGTTGTGGTAACTTCCTGTCCAGATAGCTCATCTTGCAGATTACTTTATTAATATATAATATCTAGTTTCTTCTCAAAAGAAAACAAAAAAAGAATTGGGATTTGTCCCCTTGGTGTTATCTGTGCAAAGCAAGTGAGGATTTTAGTGTGCCTTTTCCATGGAATTATCACGAATGGGTAAATCTGCTTCAGCTGGATGGGCTGTCCTTTCCTAGGAAGCATTGAAACTATTGGTGTGTTTCCACTTTTGTTGTGGTTTGGTCGACTTGGCAAGAGCACAACATTCACGTTTTTAACGACAAGGAGAGAGGTTGGAAAGGGGTTTGGAATAGGTCTCTTGATTGTACTTTGGGTGAATACTTGTAAACTCTTTAATGGGATATACCTTGAGTCATTAGTTGGGGGGTGGTAAAAAATTTTATCTTGTTATTGAGTTTGGTTTTTCGACATCTTCAAGATTGTATTTCTGTATATTTTCACTTATACAATTATTACAATTATTCTTTGTTTCTTGTTAAAAAACTCAATTCAAAGGGCGTTAGCATGTTCTTTGCTTATTATTGCAATTATTGGGATCCGATTTCATTGGGTTTGTTTTGACAACTTTTTTTTATCTTCTCATCCAGTTTAGGCTTTCTTGTTGTATGTTATTGACAAATAACGACTTTATAGGATGAAATACGGAAGGGACTTGGCGTATGTCCACAGTACGATATTCTCTTCCCAGAATTGACTGTAAGTATTGATGTTTCTGTTCATTTCTTGTTATATCAATAGTAATAATGTTTTCCATACTTGTTTGCATGCTCTATCATTTACTAAAGTATCTATGAGTTCTTATAGCTTTTTTTTTTCCTTTTCCTTTTTCTTTTTGCCACTATTCCGCTGTTACATTTACTGATGTTAACATGCTGTTGGCTGGCATATGATTCTGGCTTGTGGCATGAGACAAGCATCCCTCTTTTTTATTTTTTTTTGTGGAAAACAAAATATGTATAGTTTTAATTTTAAGTGGTATACAAGAATATGCATGAGACAGGCATATCATTACTAGTTAGTTGAATGTTGTAGCTTGTTTTCTTTTCCTGTTGAATTGTATACATTTGGGATCACCAATAGCCTAGCTACTCTGACAAGTCATTTTCAATTCGGAAGAGTGCCAACTAGATCAATTTTTTTTTTTTAATTATTTTTTTTTATCATGGAGGGCCTTCGATATTCTGATAACCAATCTTGAATGTTGAAGAAGCAGAGTGTCAAAGTTAGATTTTATTGTACCAGTAAACTCCTAAGCCAACCCTTCTTACCAGATATCAAGGCAAAACTTCCTTTATAATATCGACATTTGTGCTTGTTCTTACATCTCTAACTTATTACACAAAGTACCATCATTGCCATAAGATTACATCTCTTGTTAACTCATATCAAGACTTCTCCTTAAATTTATATGGAGGCATTAATGTGCAAACAAGGATGTTATGATTGCAATGTAGATTGGTAGGATGATACAATCCTAATTTATTACGATTTTCTTATATGGGCTTGAACTTTGATCAGGACATGATTCCTAATTAATCATGATTTTGTTATTTAGGCTTGAACTTTGATCAGGATAGGATCACAATTGAAGTCATAGGATCTTTGTCACTATTGTGATCGAAATTTCTTTTCTTTTATTACCAGCACAAGGAAATGGATGTGAATGGGGAAGTGTGAGAGTCTATTCCATCCCTTTTTTTGTGGGAAAAGAAAAGATATTTATTGAAGAACCAAAAGAGTACAAAAAGCTGGACAAGGCATTCAGCACCACAACAGAACAGTTACGTATTGTGGAGTGTGTTACTCCAGTTTTTTAACCATTTGCCATAGTTGTGTCCTAGGTTGAATTTACAAGCTGAAACCCATGTAGCAAAAAGACAAATGATTCTACCCCAAAACACACTCTATGTTGACATCCACATTTTGGAAAATACATTTATTCCTAGTTTCTCATATTGCATAGACAGTGGCTGAGAAAATGAATGCCGTGACAGTCTTCGAGATATTTTGGAGTGTTTGTGGAGATGGTGAACAAGTTTTCAGTTGCAGGTAAAAAAACCCAAACTTTCAAATCTCACAAATTCAATAAAGAAAAGAACTATAGAAATGAACAATTTCCTTATACTAAAACAACTGAACCATACGACAATTATCCACATTTTAGTAAGCACAAATTACTACTGACATAACCATTTTCCCCTTCACATGGATTAATGGTCACACTCCGTCAAACATGTCAATACTTGATAGATTCCTATTCAATGTGGAATGGGAAAATTGGTTAATGTAACAAAGCAAACGTTCTTACAAAGACTCACGTCAGATCATTGGTCGTTGCTCCTAGAAATTAGGAAGAGTAAGTTACATAACTGGGGACTTTCCCCTTTTAGGCTGGAAACTGCTTGGATGCAAAGGCCTCTATTGAAAGTAAAGATTCAGTATTGGTGGACATCCTTGTAGGCAGAAGGATGGACTGGCTACAGCTTCATGAGGAAGCTGATAGGGAGTGGAACAAAAGCCTCAGATTTGAAGATGATGATACGAGGAATAGACTTGAAGCAATAATAGAAGAGATTCAAAAGAAGATTGCTCAATGAAGGGGGTGAAGACATGAACAACAAATGGAGGCAGGCAGTGGGGGAAATGCACAAAGTTGATAAAAAAAGAAACAACTAGGCAAATGGCTAGAATGAAATTGGCAAAGGAAGGTGATGTTGGTACTAAATTCTTTTGCAAAATCCTAGCCATTGCAAAGGCTAGGAGCTAGATCCACAAATTGGAAGACAATTGGAACGAGATTATAGATGGGGCGGAAGTGATACAAGAAATAGTTCTAAACTATTTTAGGAAATTGTATAATAAAAGACCTTAAAAAGATTGATGATAGAGGGTATTGGCTGGCTCCCCATTGCTCCATAGGCAAAGAAATCGTTGGAGAGGCCATTCAAGATGGAAGAAGTTGTGGAGGTCACTAAGAGATGAAGCCCCTGGAGCAGATGGATTCACCATAAAGTTTTATTAGTTAACATGGAAGTGATTAGGGAGGACTTAATGAAGGTGTTTGAGTAGTTCCACAATGATGTGATTATTAGTAGAATTACAAGTTAGGCATATTTATTTATTAGTCTCTCATTATATATTAATAATAATAATAATAATACTTTTTATCTTATAATTTATATTTAACTAATTAATTATATATAAATTATAAAATTATAAATAAATAACATATATTAGATAATACACTGTTACCGTCCGTTCGCCAACTTATGCACAAAGAGAGTGTTAGTGTTTCTCACCAATGGATGCACAAGAGAAACAGAAGAGTTTGCAGTAGAAAGAGTGGGGAGAGAGAGAGAGAGAGAGAGAGAGAGAGAGAGAGAGAGAGTTATTGAGAGAGATAGGGAGCAAAGAGACGAAGAGAAGAGAGAGTGCAAAAAGTGACAGTGAGAGAGCTAAGAGTGATAGGGAGCAGAGAAACAGAGAGAGCAGAGAGACGGAGACGATTGTCGAAGTCGCAACGTTGCAGAGACGCAGAGTCGTAGAAATGATCTCCTAAGTCGTTGGAGTCGCTAGACGGAATCGTAGAGCTGCTGGTTGTCAGATTTGGGTGGTTCGACTTGGTTGACTAACTAGTTTGCAGGAGAAACGAAGAAGATTATGCACTGTAGGTTGGTCATTTGATTGATTAGGTTAGGTTAAAAGTTAAAAAAAATTAAATAAAATAATTAATCTTAAGTCCTCATTTTTTAAATATTTGCATAGGCACCCTTGAACTTTTCATAAATTTCAAAAACACCCCTTCAAACGGCTAGACTACTGCCTAGGCGCTAGGAGGGCCTGGGCACCCAGGCGGTGCCTTGACAACACTAAGTAATCTTTTTCCTTTATTCGTCCTTTTATCCTCCCCCCTATAGTTTAGATCATTTTTTTCCCAAAATGTATAGCTTTTGGGGTTACCTTGTAGTGAAAGGCCAATTTTTTCTAAATATTTCTAGGGTCGTTAACATACAGTTACCCCTATCATCCTAGTTGCTTCCTCTACCTCCATACTGTCCACATTTATCACTGTTATCTAGCTTTTTTCCATATTAATTGATAAACTTGATAACCTGCAAAATATCTTGAGTATCCTCATCGTTGTCGACCAATTCCTATGATTATTCTTGATAAATAAAAAGCAATTATCAACAAATTGAATAAGAGAAATATGGATCTCTCTTCTACCCACTTTGTAAAAATTAAATAATATACTAAAATTAGCAATATATTGTTTATTTTAGTCTATATACATATATATATATATATATATATATATATATATATTCACACACACACACACAAAATGACACTAATGAATAAATAAAGAACTTTTTAGGAACATCTAAATAATTATTTTATGGTTTGCCTTGGCCCTGCCTCACCTTATAGAGGTTTATCGCTTAGTTCTGCCTTTCTGCCTTAACAACACTGCTCCTCTAACAACCTCTACAAATATCTTCTTTCCCTCCAATGCTTCTTCCTCCTCTGCAAAGTCATATTTGTTCTCCGTTCCCTTTTTGCCATTAATCGTTCCCCGTTTGTTGTGGAGCCATCTTTTTCTTTTTTTGGTTATGATTGCCTATACACTGTAGATATAATATAGTCTTGCTTATCTACAACACGTTTTCTTATATTCATTAATGCGTGATCAAGGGGAAAACTCAAAAGTAATAGGGGCTTATGACAAAGAGATCCTCAATCCTTGTTGTTGTACGTAATGGTGGGTGACAGATTAAATGGAGCGATAAGAAAGACTACCATGAAAAAGAGGCTGAGAGGGTTCCTAGTAGGCAGATATGAAGTCCTAATTACACATACAATGTGTTGATGATTGTCTTCTTTTCCTTGAGAACAACTCTAATAGCTAGGATGCAACCATAGTTGATCAAATTACTGCAGATTTTTTGCAGACTGTCAAGCCAAATAATCAATTTGGCAAAAAGTCAAATTGTTGAGTTGAATATAACAAGAAATCTGCAGTAATTTGATCAACTATGGTTGACGTTCCCAAGGGGATGCAGAAGTAGGTGTCATCAGATTATTATCTTTAGACTCGCCTTAGCAGATTATTATCAATGGGAGTGTCCTGGTGGATAATTGCACTGCAAAGATGCCTCAACGTGTGGACTATGCTTGACGCGTGGATGGTGATCATGACGCCACTACCGATGAGCCCTCACCGAAAACCTTCAGGCACTGGTTACTCGATGGGACGACCAAGAATGGACGGAAGCAAGGAAGAAGAAGGCATGTCAATATGAATCAATGCATGACCGTCTTGGTAAGCTAGAGGGAGATGGTCAACACCATGGAAACCCATACACCTTTGATTCAAGGTATAAGACGTTCCATCTCAAGGTGATTAATTAGGGAGAATAAGTCGTTCTACAGGAAATGACTCGGTCAACAATTTATGAGCTGTCTGTATTAAAAAAACGATATTAATTGGTTGAGTTACGAAGTCTGTTTAGCAATGAATGAGCCAAGAAATGGAGTATTTAAAAAAAACCAGGAGGGGGGGGGGTAGATATTCTATATTTATTGAAATGTATTCCAACAATAGAGGTAGTTTTATGAAGGTTACTAAGCTATCTAGAGGGATATCACAACATATATATATCCCAGAGGACATTGAACTAGATATGTGGAATAACTTTTTACAAGTGCTGGAAAGTATCTCTCAGGTTATCTCAAGCCACAATCTGAAGATGAAGACGCAGTCCCACTCTAAGCATGATATAGTGCTAAGGGAATAGGCATCTATCAACATAGCTCCCTCAGAATGACATTTGGCAGAGACGACTCAACATATAAGCGACATGATTCAGAATTAGGGGAATCGACATATACAAAAACTAGACATTCGTTCCATGCGTCTCAAAGTTGTCAGGACTTCCAATACGTATACATGGCCAGAGGTGGAAGATTAGTTGATCCAGGTATTGGGACGAGACCCTCTCCTTACATCTATTGATGCAGCACGAGTGTTGATCCAAGTTCGAAATGGAGAGGAAACAAAAAAGGTCATGGGCCCTCCCTCTCCTCAATTTAAGTAAGAGGTCAAGATCGAGGAGTGGTATGATTTGAGTTGTGGGAGCAGAGGAAGATCACATGCAGGAATGGTTGGATAGGAATAGAAGGGATTCTGGTTGAAAAATGGAGTTTGTCCTTCATTTCTCAAATCGCTGAGGAATGTGGGGGGCTGTTGGATATCACAAAAGTAACCCCTTTTAGTTGTTATCGGGAACTTGACTTCATCAAAGTCCGAAGATGGGATACAAGATTCTTGCCGGCTGAGTTGGAGATTTACGACGACGATGGAGTGATTGAACTTTGATTTCATGATCTTTAACGAAAATGGTGCAAGGAGGTGGAGGAGGTTCAAGAGGTGGAGAACAAGCAAAAGGTAAGAGTTGCAGAGAAGGAGGCTCAACCGGTCACAAGAGGCGCAAAGGCTGACGATGGAAGACAAGAAGGGACGAGACTAATCGACTCGTACCATACCATCGCCGACCTACAAGGAAAGTAGCGCGGCGTCGTACAAGGAGGCAACCTACACTTGATTTGAATCAGACAGCTCCGCAGGACTGCTTACCTTAGGAGTAGTCCCTAGATGAGCTTGATGGTCCACCTGACTATTAGGAAAGATTGAATCGGGAAGGGTTGATAAGAAGTGGGCGCCCGACCCGACTAAAAATGGATCCAGTAACATTGCAATGGAAACCGGCTCGACACAGATTGGTATTGGGGTTGGTGATGGGTCCGGTGCAAATGCACAAAGCTATGTTCCAGTAACTCAAGCCTAGAAGGAAATTATCACTGAGGAAGCCAACCTGAGAAGAGTTTTAGAGGGCTTGCAACTTAAAACATATTGCAGGTATGGGGCCCATCAGAAATGCCCTAGTAATCAATGGGCTACGTTGACAAGCTCGAGAAATGATAAAGGAAAGAAGAAAGTGAGCAAAACCAGCTCAGGCAAGTCTGAAGATAATAATCTGATGACACCTACATCTGCGTCCCCCTGGGAACATTAGGTCCCTAGTGAAGATGAGTCGGGCAGGGGAGCTAGGAGCACGGGTGCCGGACCTTGAAAGCTTAAGGTACGTTTTGTTATTCGTTTCCCCTCTCCCCCTGATGTTGCAGGAAATCATCCCAACAACCCCTTTCAAAATATGTTTAGAGTGCTGCCAGCCGGAGATATGGACGACCCAGGTCCATTGAACAAAACCGACAATACAAGTAGAGACTAGCTACAGAAGGAATTGACTGACGCTGATAAGGTTGCCACGTTCTTAAAGGAAGTAGACATCCAGCTATTCTAGCTTGAGGACTTAGACTGAGCGGCAATGACGGGAAGGGTTTATAAGGCATGATGTCGATTCTCTCCTAGAACATTAGAGGGTGTGGCTCCTGGGACAAGCGCTGCCTCATCAGGTGCACCATTCTAAGCAGCTAACCCAGCTATTATCGCCCTCCAGGAGACCAAAAGACCAGATTTCGCGGCGGACCTTATCACCCAACTTTGGCGTAAACGGTACGTCAACTAGAACGTGCTCCTTGCCCATGGAACAGCATGGGGTATCTTAGTTACGTGGGATATGCGGTAGATTGAGGTGATAGATATGTTTCCTGGTCAATATTCGCTATCAATTTGTATCCATGGTACGAGCAACTCTCATTGGTGGTTCGCTTCAGTCTATGGGCCGTGTTTGAATGATGAATGAGAGGATTTCTGGGATGAGCTGGCTGCTTTGTTGTCCCTACTGACTGGTTCGTGGTGAATAGGAAGGTATTTCAATGTGGTAAGGCAGCTGTCAAAAAAATTGAACTGCTTAGCCCCTTCTTCGACCATGCGCCAATTTAATGATCTTGTTAACGAGTTACAGCTAAGAGAAGTTGACCTATAGAATTCTAAATTCACATTGACTAATAATCAGGATCGACCAACTCTTTCTAGAATCAGTCGCTTTTTAGTCAATCGACGTGTGATGACATCTTCCCCGCCAGCAAGCTCAATACTGTGCAGCGTATTATGTCAGACCACTGGCCTGTGCTCCTTGATACTCGGCAATGTCTTGGGGCCCTACCCCCTTCAAATTCGAGCACTCATGGTTGGAAAGAAAAGACTTCATGCAAAGGCTAGATTAGTGGTCGAACAAGCCTATTAATGACAATTGGCAAGGGTATAGGTTTATGCAAAATCTTCGCCGCCTGAAATTAAAAGAGTGGAGCAAGACCTTTAGGGCATGTTTGGTGCACAGGATGAGATAAAATTATTTTGGTGGGATAAGGTTGGATGAGATAGGATAAAATATAAAAATTTTTAAAAAATATTTAAAAAAATAAAAAAAAAATATTTTTTTGGTGGGATAATTCAATCCCACCAAAAATGGTGGGAT
>JAJIYU010020134.1:0-10524 GCA_030144865.1 Tinospora cordifolia | reverse complement strand
GCTTTGATTATATTAAAAGTTTGTTTAATGTTTATTATAAATAAGATTTAGACACATTATATTGAAGTATAAGATAATAGACGAGTATCGAAATATATAATAAAAAAATTATAAGTGATGGAATATATCACAAGAAGTAAGTTTTGAAAAATTCATTTTTTTCATTTTTTTGTATTTTATTTTATTTTTCAGGATAATTGATTTCTTTGCCCATAAAAGAAAACATCAATGGGTCAAATCATATTAAAGCATTCGTGTGATTATTTAATTTATAGTTTAAATATTTTTGTTGTTGTCTGTTGCATTATAGATTGATTGATTGATCAGTGTTATCAGACCTAAATGCTTGAATAGTTACAAGTGAGTAATACCTCTTAAAATGAAGCTACAGTTTGTTTGAAGAAGCTGAGCCAACTCACCAGCCACCGCAGTTAGCAACAGTACTTCAGTTTTAAGTCTAAACTACTTTTGAATTGCCTTGGAATTTACACTACAAATATCCTATTGGAATGTTCCTATACACTTTTTCCATTTTTTATTTTTGAATTTTTTTACCTTTCTAAATATTGCAAGGAAATAATCTTTCATGTTTACCCTTTACCCTCATCATTTTTTCACCTAATTTTATTTTATTTTATTATATAAGTAATTTTTTCCTTATTTCTCTTACCCTAGACCTTAATCATAAAGGGTTATTTGACACCAATATAAAATAATATTAAATTAAGTTTAAGTCTAGTTTCATATTTAGTTGCAATAAGATAACAAAAAAAAAAAAAATTAAGATGAGTTCTTTTTTTCATCTCTTACTAATAGAATTAAATAATCTTGCCATTTTTTGGTAGGATTGTTTAAAAATGATGCTTTTTTTTATCCCTTTCTTCAACTTTTTCTCCCCACTTTCTTGCAAGCCCAACTTCATCACCTCACCATCCTCTTTTCTTGCAACTCTGTCTATCAAACTCTTCTCCTCTTCTTTCTCGTTATTCATCTTCATCGTTTTCTTTTTGTTCATCTTTTTTTTAACCACAACTTACAATTGCACAACCAGTTGATTTTACTCTTATCTTTATTTTTAAAATTTAATAAATTTTAAATTTAAATAAAAAATCAATTGATTTTTAGTTTTATCCTAATTACTCTACCAATTATGAAATTATTTTATTGGTTCTTAATTTTGTTCTACTAACGTCTATCTAATTTTCTAACCAAATCTTAAATATAATTTTATTTTATTAGACACACCAAAAAAGACCCTAAAACAAGTAATTACAACTATATAATAGTTAAAGGTGCTTCATAAAAATGTTCAAATTTTGTATTTGAAAGGCAAAAATGTACATGCCAAACACTTTAAAATTGAGATAATTTTAATAATAATAATAATAATAATAATAATAATAAAATAAATAAGCCCAATGTTTTATATTCCCATACAAGAAGAAATTTGTTTTTTTTTCTAATATAGGTAAGTCAATGACATGTAGGACCCATGTCAGTGCCAACCTATCCAGAACTTGCCCCAAGTTAGAATGAAATTCGCGTCTAAAAAGTTCAAACAATGGGGTGTCTAAAAAGATAGAACGAGCAAAAGCTAATACATATATGCGTATCGTTTCTGACTTTCTGTTACCAACTACTAAACTTTCTTGGAACAGAAAGCAAGTGATCCTGTAATCAGCACCACGAGGGCCTTGTGAGGTAGCAGATAAGGGGACTCTGCAACTGCAAGTCCCATAAAATTAAGCTTTCCAGCTCTAAGCAGCGCCAATCGAATCATCAAATATTATTAGCACCAAGCAAACCAAATCATTTTCGCTGTTTTATTTCTTTTTTTTTTTCTAAGGAGATGAAGAAGATCAACGTGCTGGTGTTTTTGCATCTTAATGTTTTGGTCTTTCTATTGGAGCTAGAAATGGGCTTTTGTGTTAGTACCCAGCAAGAGCTGGACAGGGTTATGAAGCTACCAGGTCAATCTTTCGATGTGGACTTTGCCCACTATTCTGGGTATGTAAGAGTCAATGAAGAATCAGGAAGGGCACTTTTCTATTGGTTCTTTGAGGCTGTAGAAGACCCTTCTTCAAAGCCTCTTGTTCTTTGGCTCAATGGAGGTCAGTGGATACTATTAGTACTCTCTTTTTCATTTCTTGCTTATTTAACTGAGGGTATTTGACGATTAGCAACCGCGTTTTACATTCTTTTGATTCTAAGTTGATTTTCACTTGATCCACTTGAGTACCCTTTTTGTTAATAGCCTATGTTTAATCTTTCTTCTATGATTTCTGTATTTTTCATCCAATGAAGTGTTTTTTTTTTTTTTCCTCCTATTGGGTTTGGATCTAGCTAATAGCCCTGCAATTTCTGAGTACATGGTTAACTAACTGATTTGTTAAATCAGACCATATAAAGAATTTGTGTGTGGAGTGTTAATATTGATTGGAATCACCATGTAGCCCTTTTTTCCATTTTCTACATAGTTTTTTGATAGTTTTATTTGATTTTCAATGAGATTTTTTGTTCTTAATAGTTAAAGAAATGGGATTCTTTTCCTATTCTTGGTTTTGCGTTGGGGAGTTTGGTTATAGGAACATAAAATTTCAATATTAGTTGGAGAGGAATTTGTTCAAGTGCTGGGGAATCAAGAAGTTCTGTTGATTCAATGGCTCAGCTTGATTGTGTGGTAGTTGTTGATGATTTAATTTATTCACCTTTTTTTTTTTTTTTTGCTTTCTATCTCATCAATGAGCTGTTGGTGTAGGCCCTGGATGTTCTTCTATTGCTTATGGGGTAGCAGAGGAAATAGGACCTTTTCATGTTGAAGCTGATGGGAAGACCCTTTATCTGAATCCTTACTCTTGGAATCAAGGTACCGAAAACTTTATTGTGCAAGGAGGAAAAATATGTATTCGGATGTTATATTCCTACATTCATATGAAGTTTCATTTCTTCTCTTTGTCCTCCTTTGTTTTAGTTCATCAGATTATCTCACTAGTCCTTGGTGATTAACCAATAAAATCGTGTTGAGTTGAGTTGAATCATCTTACATGTTGAAATGAACCATACCTTGAGTTGAATCTTATTTGATATCTATAATTGCATTATCTGATGTGATGATGACTTCATTTCTACCATTTTTCAGTTGCCAACGTTCTATTTCTTGATTCCCCAGTCGGTGTCGGTTTTTCATATTCAAACAACTCAAAAGATTTGTTGAACAATGGCGATGAGAGAACTGGTATGGTATATGTAACTTCATGGTTTTTTGAATACAGATATGCTTAACAAGTGTCTGTTTTGTGCTTTTGTTGTGAATTAATATGCTCATTTCCTAATTTCAGCCGAGGACTCATTGACATTTCTCTTGAAGTGGTTGGAACGGTTTCCCCAGTATAAAGGAAGGGACTTCTACATCACTGGAGAGAGCTATGCAGGTGAACAGGAATTAGCTAATTATCCTTAGTTATTTTTTTTATAATGTGAACATTTGATGCCAAATGAAAATGCTTGATTCTCATACATATTCATTTAAAATACTCCTTGCTTGATGGCCAAGGTCATCTCAAATTCTAAACCATCCCTTAACAAATGAGAATTTTTATTGTATTTTGTTTTCCTGCTAGGGCATTATGTTCCTCAGCTTTCTCAGGCCATTGTTAGCTACCATAAACTGTCAGGGGACAAATCGATCAATCTTAAAGGATACATGGTTGGTGACTCTCTCTCTCTCTCTCTCTCTCTTTGAGGAACATGGTACGTGTAACCTGACTTGTAAACACTGTTCTATAGGTAGGGAATGCTGTCACTGATGATTATCATGATCATGTGGGAATTTATGAATTTATGTGGTCTGCTGGTCTGATCTCTAGTCAAACCTACAAGCTTTTGAATGATCTTTGTGACCACGAATCATTTATACACTCTTCAGCAGAATGTGACAAGATTCTTGATGTTGCTAACAATGAACTTGGAAATATTGACCCTTATAGCATCTTCACACCTTCCTGCACCAGCATTGGAAACTTTTCAAATAAGTTACTGAAAAGGCTTCATGTAAGTATCAATATATTACCCATATCTTAAGTCTTATATGAAAAGGTTTCACGTGAGTTACATGTTGCCATGATTTTCAAATATTTCTTTTTTATGTCATATTGTTACTAAATATTCCAAAAATTTTGATAGTCAGTTGGTCGGGCTGGCGAAAGATATGATCCGTGCACTGAGGCGCATTCAACTATTTACTTCAATTTACCAGAGGTTCAAAAGGCCCTCCATGTTGATCCGTCAGCTGCACCCACCAAGTGGATGACTTGCAGGTACTAGAAATAAAAACTACCAAGATTCTAGTCCTTACTCCTTACTATTGTGCAGAACTTGACTTGCATAACTTGTCTTAATTGCAAATGAAAACGCAACATAAGAAGCTGTCTTTTATTAGCTCTGTAACCGTAATAGTAAATAATTGCATGATTGATAGGCTTAGGAGACAAATTAAGATATCAGTTCATGCAAAGTCATTTTCATTTGTAGCTACATCAATGCCTCTTCTTCTTCCTTTTTTTCTAGATTTTTTTTTTTTTTTTTTTTGAGATGTGGGTTTTCTGTTTTATAGCCCTGCAGTTAATGAAAATTGGAAGGACTCCCCTCAATCCATGCTGGACATTTACCGTGAGCTTATAGGATCGGAACTTAAGATCTGGATGTTCAGGTACTTCCCTTAATCTGCATTTGGGTTTTGGAGTTTATAGCAATAATTATGAGTTATTTACAACATAAAAAGCTAAATCATTTTGGGACAAAAAAAGCCTTTGATTTTTTTATTTTGTTAAATATGAAGCAATTCTTGAGTAACCCAACAAAAAAAAATTGGAAGAGTTCAAAGATCTTGATGTGCCCAAGTTACTGGTTTTATACCACTAAATACTAACGTTCAATTTCATTCCATTGTGCAGTGGTGACACAGATGCTGTAGTTCCAGTTACATCAACCCGTTACAGTATAGACGCTCTTAAGCTTCCAACGGTTTCTCCTTGGCGTGCTTGGTACCATAATGGCCAGGTATGGACTTTCCTATTGGCTTTTGGCTTCTTTTCTTTTTCTGTGAGAAGAATTGTTCATTTTATGAACGCTGAACATGGAAGGTAATGTTCTGCAATGGAATGCATTCATACCCGTTGCTTTCTCCTGTTCTAGTAGTGATTTTAACAAGACGTTATGCTATTGGCAGGTGGGTGGTTGGACCGAAGAATATGCAGGTCTCACCTTTGTCTCAGTGAGAGGAGCAGGGCATGAAGTCCCTCTTCACAAACCTGAACTTGCACTAGTACTCATCAAGGCCTTCTTATCAGGAAACTCAATGCCAGACTTATCGGTTTTAAGTGATTCTTAGGTACTCTTTTTCTTTCTGCTGGATCCCAAGTTAAGAAGAAGAAGAAGAAGAAAGGATTCATGTCAGATCAAGTTGTTCATTGTTGCAAGTTGCAACTACAGGTTGATTGCGTCAAAATTGCGTTAATGGTGATCATAATGAGACTCTGGAATAAAATGGTTGTGTTGCAAATGAGAATAATTTTCAAAAAGGATCTTTCCTCAAAAGTTCTACAATTGCAATGTGCAAGTGAAGGATGACTCATGAAACCATCAGTTCTGATGGCACCTTCAACGCATCCTACTATTTTAGTGGCACTCTTGCACTATATTAGACCTTGTTAGGAAACATGTTAAGTTGGCATGTTTGGTGCCTAAGACATTCTGAAAACAATATTTTCTCTTATAGCATATTTCAAGTCTTTGGGATAATGCCACTACTGATATTTAATTTTAGAAAACAGAATATTGTTTTAGAGAAACAAAATACTCATCTTGCCATTTTAGAAACTGAATGTTATGCTGTTTTAGAAAGTAACATATTGCGTATACTCTTTTGTGCTCAACGGCTAAAACAGATTTGTTAAATCTTAAGGAATGCTTTCCAAATCATTTTTAACTCGTTTCCCTTCCTTCTTAATCATGGCAAGGTTTTGTTTCAAAAGTATTAAACATTTTTTAACATAGAAACTGCAATTTTATTAAAGGCATTGATCAATTTAAAATCATCATCTTTTCTTTTTGAAAAATTGAAATAAAAAAAATTGTGTGCAATAGATTTGGAAATAAATAAGTGGATTATTCTCTTTAAAAGATTTTAGTTTACTTGCTTTCAAATGAAAAAGGGAGTTCAACAGATTTTTGTAAATCTGTTAAACGGTGGACTGTGTTCACAGTCTTGTGATACAGTTCATCACATAGTCTGCCCACAATCGCTTAGAATTCTTATCTGTTATGGAAAGACTTCTATCTGCAGCCTTTATATTCAGAGGTATTCAAAGCTTTTATCATCACTACGTGCTACAAAGAAAAGAGAGTATATATATATATGTATCGTTGTATTAAGTGTTGAAAATGGTATTACGTTTGATCCAATTTATGTTGAGTGATCGTGAGATTGAGAAGTAGTTGTACTCTCTGCACTTGTGTTCAACTAGACAGTAGTGTTGTCAATTGTTGTTGACTAGTTGTTTGCAGAGTTTGACAACACTCTTTTAAATCAAAGGATGTTCATGTGATTCTTGTTTGGAGTGTATTGCTATAAGTGTTGGACTTGTTGAGAAGTGGTGTGCTTTACAAACTATAGTGGAATTCCTTAATCTGGGCAAGGCCTTGCAAACATAGGCTTGAAGGCTGAACTGTGTAAATAATTGTTGTGTACATTTTTCATTCTATACTATTTGTTTATGTTACTACACTTCAATTTATTTTCTGCTCAGTACCTGATAACAATGACTCTAGAATTATCAATTGATATCAGAGCAGGTCACCTTTATCTTTGTTGTAGCCTTCAATTTGGTAGGTGAGATCCATTAAAGAAATGAGATACTTAGTCCTTGCCAGGCATCATCCCAAAGAAGGAGGTCTATCACTCGACCTCCACTTCTCGAAGAAGGTAACTGTACTTATTAGAAGACAAAGATGTGAATCTTCATTCAATCTTTGGATGAACACGCTTGGAGGTTTGTTGAAAAATGTTGACACAACCAATTTCAGAAAATAGTTCTGGTGTCAAATCTAAATCTGATTGGTCTGAGGAAAAAAAGGAGATTGTTCTTGGCAAATTCAAAAGCTCTCAACACAATCTTCAATGTTGTCAACACATAGCAGTTTAAACCAATCTCAATATGTGAAACTGCTAAAGACGCATGAGAGACACTTCAAATTGTTCATGAAGGAACCAATGCAGTGTGCATCTCCAAACTTCAACTTCTAACCTTGCAGTTCAAATTGTTAAAGATAAAGGAACATGAGAATATCTCAAGCTTTAACAGCAAACTGCAAGACATTGCGACTCAGGTGTTTTAATTGGGTAAGAAATTCTCAAATGAGAAACTAGTAAGAAAGGTCTTGAGATCTCTACCTCTGAGATTTGTTGCAAAAGTAGCTGCGATTGAGGAAGCTAAGGATCTAAACAAGATGAGAGTTGATGAGCTTATGGGTTCCCTATAGACATATGAAATGAGCTTTTCAAATCATAATCCTAAAAAGAGCATAACACTTCAAGCGGAAACTAGCATGGAAGATAAAGGAGATGAGATTGCAATGATCACCAAGAATTTTTCTAGATTTTTGAAAAAATATGGAAAATAGAACTTTTCTCCTAAGAACTGGTTTGACAGTAAAAGATTCACAAAGGAGCCTCCTTAAAAAGACAAAAGGTTTAGAAGCATCAAATGCCATAAGTATGGAGGTGTAGTACACATTCAGGCTAAATGTGCAAACACTCTCAAGAAGAAGTCTATGAATATCACATGGAGCAATGAATCTAACAATGGCCAAGATGAAGATGAAGGAATACTAAGCAACTTTGTTGCCTTTACTGCTCCTATCAAAAATAGAACTAGAGAACCTACTACAACTACAACTCACTCTAATTTAGACAGTGGTGATGATGAGGTAAGTTTGGATGAGTTTCGAAAAACTTATAAACTAATGTATGAAAGATGGCTGCAAGTTGGAACAAAGAACAAAGAACTAGACAAACAGATTATTGTGATAAAGGAGATTGTAAAAAACCAGCAAAACATAATCAAGGAGAATGAAAAGAAGATTGACGAACTGATAAAGAAATTAGATGTTGCAGAACTAATGTTACAATGTCTCAATACAGGGAAAGCAAAGCTGGATGAGATTTTGCACACTGGAAAAAGCTGATGTGATTGAAGGGGTATTGGATATATTATAAAAACAGAACATAACAGTCACATCCAAGTTACAAAAACAAAGTTTAAGAACCGACACAAAAACATAGAAGGTACAAACAACATTTTTATTTGCTATTACTACAACAAAAAGGGCCATAAGTGGAAGCATTGTTGCAGTCTTCGAAAGAATGTACTGCAGGATAACAGTAGAAAACCCAGAATCACTCAAAGATGGGTACCCAAAGGAATAAACAAAACATTCATTGCTCATATTGCTCTGTTTGCCAGTTCTGAGGAAGCTTGGTACCGTGACAGTGGGTGTTCAAAACACATGATACGTAATTAAAGATTTCTAACTTCATTCTATGCAAGAGAATGTCATGTCACCTTTGGTGACGGAGGAAGAGGAAAAGTCATTGGTAGAGGATCTTTGAATGTAGCTGGTCCACCTAAGCTAAGAGATGTACTGTATATAGATGGTCTAAAAGCTAATCTTATAAGTATTAACCAACTATGTGATGAAGACTTGCGAGTCAACTTTACAAAAGAAGGATGTCAGATAGTGGATGACACTAGAGTTTCTATTATGAAGGGAATCGAAATTGATGATAATTGCTACTAGGTTGAAAGAAGCGTCTTAACTCTCTTAAAACAGTGTCACAACATTGTTTTGAATACTCTGGAAATATGGCATCAATGATTTTGCCACATAAATTTCAAGACACTAAAGAATATCAGCATTGTTGGAGCTACTCGTGGACTGCCAAAAATGAACATCAAACAGATTGTTGTTTGTGGTCCATGCCAGTTGGAAAAATAGAAAAGAATCAGACATCCATCTATACAGCATACAACTACAACCATAATCCTTGAATTACTTCACATGGATCTTTTTGGTCTAATGCAAACTGAAAGTATTGGGCAAAAGAAGTATTTGTAAGGGTGTACGGATGATTTCTCTTGATTTACATGGGTAAACTTCATCAGAATGAAATAAAAAACCTTTGATATCTTCAAAAGTTTGTGCAAAAAGCTATAGAATGAGAAGGGAAGCCACATACAAAAAATAAGAAGTGATCATGGGAGAGAATTTGAAAACCAAAACTTCACCAATTTCTACTATGACCAAGGGATAAGCCATGAGTTTTCTGCTCCAAAAACTCCAACAAAATGCTATAGTAGAGAGGAAAAATCAAAGTATTTAAGAGATGGTTCAGGTCATGCTTCAAGCAGCAAGTCTTCCCATCAAGTTCTGAGGTGAAGCAGTTAATATTGCTGCATATACTATTAACGGGATTTGTCTACGGGACTTCAAAAATTTCATACAAACTCTAGAAAGGAAGAAAACCAAATATGAGTTACTATCATATTTTTGGTAGTATATGCAATATTATGAATGACAGAGAACATTTGAATAAATTTGATGCAACGAGTGATGAAGGCATATCTCTGGGATATGCCATTAACAGTAAAACCTATAAAATCTACAATAATCGCACCCAATGCGTTATTGAATCTATAAATGTCACTGCGTGTGATTATAGGAAGGAAAAGAATGTTGGATATGATGATCAGGCTAAAGAACAAGTGCAGGAAACTGATGTAGAAAGCACAAAAGAAACTGATAAACTGTATGTGACAACAGTTAGCAAAATAGATGATAACACAGACAACCCAAAAAAATCAGAAGCAAAACATATTAGAGAACCCTCTTCCAAGGTCCAACTAAACCACCCCTCAGATCTGATGATTGGTGATCTGAACCAAGGGAGACAACCCAGAAAATTCTTCGCAAAAATTATAAGGAAATGGTGAGATTCTCGTGTTATACTTCATTGATTGAACTCAAAAATGTTAAAGAAGCCCTTCCTAATGCAAACGGCATAAGTACTATGCAAGAAGAACTAGAATAGTTCAAAGAAGTCAAGTATTAGAGTTAGTTCCCAGACCTTCTGAAGTGAATGCGATTGGGATGAAGTGAATTTTCAAAAACAAAACAGACAAACACGAAAATGTCATAAGAAACAAGGCACGACTGGTAGCACAAGGGTACACCCAGATAAAGGGAATCAACTTCGATAAAACATTTGCTCTTGGTTGTTGCATGTGCTCGAAAATTCATGTTCCATCAGATGGATGTAAAGAGTGCATTCCTTAACGAATATCTGAATGAAGAAGGTTTTGTAAAGAGTGTATGTTGCTTACTTTATGTGCATACTTTTAAATAGATAAAAAGATGCAAAAATGTATTCTTTAGATGATGAATTAATAATATGCAACATAAATAAAC
>JAJIYU010020133.1:0-10523 GCA_030144865.1 Tinospora cordifolia | reverse complement strand
AAGGAACTCCATATCCCTCAGGTGCACCAGATGTAAATCTGACTCAATTTATTTACGATTCTTTATGGGTCATATTTACAAGGGAAATGCAACATTGGAGTTTATTTTACCAGAGAGATCAACTCCTTGGATCTAGACTCTTGCTCAGCCTGTTGGACCTCATGAAACAGCATAATCCCGTAGCTGGCTGTTGAAATAACCTCTTTATCGACAAGTGCCTTTTTAAAGTCCTAATCACTTTTTACATCCTTGAGAATGACATATCACTGCAGCCAAACATCCTTTGACAGTTTTTCTTCTTATTATAACAGCTGCTTGATTTTCATTTACTGTCTATTGATTTCAGGTGCCAGTTGATATCACTCCCATATTTAGCACTGCTGAGAAAATAATGCAAGAAAACTGTTTCAATTGAATCTGTTTGTGGTTCGTTTTTCAGTGGCATCTTGGAAACTATAAATAAATGGGATGTGGTGTTGTAATGCTGAATTCCATAATGACCATTCAGCACAGTGTGTTCTATGATCTCACTGTTCCAACTGAATCTGTTTGCTCTTGAAAACAATTAATAAATGGGTTGTGTTGTTGTAATGTTGAATTCAATAATGACCATCCAGCACAGTGTGTTCTATGATGTCTCACTTTTCTCATCAGTGGCCAAAATCAAAATGGCAAATTACTCATCTTTCTCAGATCACGTTTTACTGCATCTGCTCCATAAAAGAAAAAAAAATGTTGCTCTAGATGATCTTCAGTTCCTTGAGCCATGCAGTGTGTAATGGGCATGGATCTGGCTTCCCTTCAGCAATTGCCTTTTGCGTAAGTGAATAAAACCAACCATTCCTCCACTTGAACTGCAAAAATTTACGTAATGGCTTGCAACAATGAGAAAGAAGCGTGCAGAAAGCTAATTGCACCTTAGTATCATATGGAGCAGTCTTTTACCTCTTTAACAGCAGTAGGAAAATGAGCAACAGCTCTAGAATAAGCACACAGCCTTTCCTCCATGGCTTCTTCAAAAGTTATTCCTTTCTCAGCTGCCGCTGCAGATGCAAGCTCAGATATAAGGCTGGAAACCTGCCCAAGAACATGCATTAGAACCAGTAAGTTCTTAGAGTCTTTGGGTTACAGTAACTATTTTTTATTTGATTCCAAGGTTGTGGGACAAATCTCTTATTAATCTCAGCCAGAGATTACCTCAGAACGGTGATCCTTCTCCACAGCACCCACTGTTGCACCAGGATGACGGGCACCGACTAGCATGAAAGCACAAATCCATATCAACTTCTCCAACATTTGCTTCTGAAAAGCTTCCTTGTCCAGAACCTACAACCATCCACCAACAAACCTGAACCGATTTAATTGACCAAGTTTTTGATACCAACACACCCACAATCTCATGTCATATTACCTTGCAAGAAAGGCCTCCTGATTGTAGTCTTGCAGCCACTGCCGATGCCCACTTCCCATAAGCCGCAGTTAAGCCTTCTGGGTTCGTATCAGTCTTTCCATCCACTGGAGGCTCCCCTAGCTTCGACACAGCGAAATACGCCAACACTTGATCAGCATTGTCCAATCCTTTACTCTGAAGCCACGGCTCCAGCATTCCATTCTGGAAAAAAACCAAATCTGCTGCAATAATAAGACTTTCATTTTATTCAACATTCAAATCATAATAGTGAGAAAAATTTTGCGTAGATTGGAGTTACCGTTCCATCGCGACTGAGGTGTGGATTGAAGCACAGCTTCGAGATCATCGTTCCTGGTGCAAACCAAAATAGGACCGGTGAATTCAAGCGGCACGGATTCGCCTCTCTTCACTAGTAAGTCTTCCCCGTTTCCCATGCTCTGAAGCGCGCTTCCTACTCGTCCTCCACCGATGATGATCGCCGGAGCGATTGTGGATGTGGTGGTGGCCATCGACGTCGAGGCCCTAGCCCTAATTATTCTGCTGCTTCGGCTGTAGTGCCAGAGTGAACTAGAAAGTGTAATTGCACTGGCCATAAGTGTGCCGTCGGTGCGATGAGCTGGTTCTGCTCCTCGATCTTAGTGGAGTTATCGCGAGCATGTTATCTTGGCTGGTTGGAGCGAAACAGCACGAAGAGTTCGGCTCAAGGGGGGTTGAATTAAGGAGAGCCACCCGTTCCAGCTGAGTTGTGTTGCTATTAGATATGTTCTACGTTCTTCTAACTTCTAACTGGTGAGTCAACTTTGAAAGGATAGTTGATTTCCCCCAGTGATAACTTGAATTCTGCTCCGGCTAATCTCCATAAGTAATTAACTAGGCGGGTGCTTAAAAAACTTGGAAAATGTCAATTTAGATAATGTAGTTGAGAAAGCGAAATGGTTCGTGGCTGTGCAAAACTATTGGATGAATGACTTGTATATATCATACAAAAGTGATCCAGCGGTTTTAATTGTACTAGCTGCACCATAGATGCAACTATAGCCATTAGATTAGATTACTATTCTTAAAAACATTATATGAAATCATTAGTAAAACTTCTAAGATTATAAAGTAAAAACTTTTAAAAGAGTATCTAACAGTGTTTTTAATTTAAGGTGTTTTTTTTAAGTGTTTGATAATACTTATTTTTAACCAAATTGTAAAAAAGCAGAGTAATTTTATTTGAACTTTTAGAAAAAGTTAGATAATTTTTCTTAAAAAAACCTATTTTGCAAAAAAGCATTTTTGGATAGGTTCTCTCAGGTAGTTATTATTTTGAAAGCTCCAAGAGTATTTAAGAAATCATTGATTAATTATCATGTAGGCATTCTTTTGGTTTGTTAACACTCAAATAAAAAATGTTACAATTTTAATTAAATTATCTTGTAGGCCTATTAGTTGTAAAAGGCTTTTAATTAAATTAGCTCTCACTCCTCATTTTAACTAGGACATTCTAAATAAAATAATTTTACACTATTTTAGCATAAAGTTTACACAAACAATAACTTTTTCTCTAATTTGTTACATTATTTGTAATATTAGTTATATTATTTACATTATACTTTTAATTACTCTCAATTTCTTTAAAAAAGTAAAACAAAATTTAAAAAAAAAAAAAAGAAATATCGGTAAAATGGGATGAGTAACAGTTGTGGCGCTTTGTTAGAGATGATATTGAGAGGGTAAGTAGCTGAGTTGAGTTGAACGGGACCGAATATATGAGACAAATACCTATCAGTCTGATTAAAAATGGGCCCAAATGCAACCTACAAACTTCTCTGGTTCAGTGGATCCCACTCCCACCATTAAATTTATATACTTTACTGGAGTTGTTCTCATTCGTCACACCACAACCACAACCGCATAACTCTTTCAAAATTTCATTAAAAGCATGCACGACGGACCCACCACCCACCCAACTCACTCCTCCTCGTGAGTTGCGCCTACGGTACCTTTCAGGCAATCAAAACTCCTTTTTATTTACTTTCACTCGTTCGAAACTCTCCCCCGCCTCCCCCTTCCCCTATTTACCGTTACATCTCACGCCAACCTCTTTCCCAAGACCTCATTCATTCAAATTTGAAATCTCTCGTCCATTCTTTATTTCTTTCTTTTAAATTTTTTTTTTTTAAACTCTTTTATTAGATCCTCGCTTTCGCATATAGTTTATAAAGACACCCACCATATCTACTGCTCCAAGTCTTCCCATTTTTTATGAGCCATGTCTGGGTTGAAGAAGTCCTCAGTTCCTCGTCAATCTTCTTACAATTCCCTCTATCTCAATCCCCTCAACGATCTCAAACACAACCGAAACAGCAGCGAAAGCGATCTTCATTCTCTCATCCTTCCCTCTGATAACAAGGAAAACGCAGTACCACCACCCACAATTAAAAAAGACAAGAATGGCGGGGTGGGTCGGCCTTTAAGAGATAGAAGCAATTCTTTCTCAGTTGGAGATGGAGATGATGGAGGAAAATCAACAACTACAACACCCTCTTCCTTGGGTTACAAGAACAGGGCATTGAAGCCTTCTTCTCTACAGTTGTGTATGCAGTTGAATGAGCCTAATTCCACTTTTGGGTTGAAGATTTGGGATTCTTCTTTTGAGACAGAGGACTCAGCAACTAACAGGTCGAGTTTGTGGGATCATTCGGATTCCGAAGCCGCTCCTGCTTCTTCTTGGTCTACTCTTCCTAATAGGTTTGAGTTCTGATTCCCATGTCATTTTAAAAAAATTTGTTTATTAAAACAGAAATGCTGAAACAACCCAACAAACGTTCTCAGATCTCTATGCAATCTGAAGTGGTGCATCAGCTTCAGTATGAACTTATCCCGTCAATAGACTTAGCTTTTTTTTTTTTTTTTTTGGGTGTTATTTTCAGGTCTCTATTGTGTAGGCCCTTGCCTCTGGATGTGGGGAGGTGCACTTGTGTTATTGTGAAGGAAAAGGCAGTTGAAGGACTAGATGGGGGGTCTCTCTATTCACTTTACACCAATGTGAGCTATTATTCTTCCTATAATTGAAAAATACTTTTTGTTAAGTTTCTACCAAACTTCAGCTTGACATTGCTACTGAGTAGGCTTAGATCTCTATCATTGAAAAATGCTGTCCCCAACTTAGTTACCATTATCTCAAGTGTTGGATTTTGTTTTGACATCAAAATGGTGTACCAAAGAGTAACTCTTTATCTCTATTTTTTTTACCATTTTTTTAAGCATATAAATTTTATTTCACATATTTATTCAATAATATATTTAATAATAAATAAATAAATATTAATTAATTAAAATTATGATTTTATTATAATAAATTAAAGAGATAAGTTCAAAAAATAACAAATATGTTAAAAAATATATATTATAGAGAAATCAAGAGTAAAAAGATTACATAATTAAATAATAAATAAATGAAAATAAAAGTTTTAAATAGTTAAAAGTTTGTTTTAATATATAAAACTAAAGAAATTATAACAGATTAGGAAAAGGGTCGCCAATATGACCATAAATAATGGAGCTGGATTGAACATTCCCTCACTAGTAATGAGAGTGAAATCTTACTTTATATATCATGAGATGAAGTGGCTAATGTGTGATGTAACTATTACTTTGGTCCATGCATATCCAACAATTCCTACCCTTGTGTCTCCATTTTAGGCTAAAGAGATTGAGAAACCAAATTGATAACATTATCTGTAGGAGAGTTAGATTTGAATGCCATCCTTGTGACACCTAAGTATGATCAAACTTCAACAGGAGGGGCGGGGGCGTCAGGATCGGAAACTTGCTGTTGCTCACCATAGAAGGCAGAAAGGAAGGTCTGTGTTCAACATAGCCAAGAATGCAAAAAGCTTATCATCTGGCTCAGATGACAGTTCCCTGGGAACCATAACAGCCAACTTCATTGGATCAAAGTACCACATCTGGGACCAGGTTCGATTTTCTACCATTTTAGGAATTAGTTTCAAACGCTAACTTTCTCCATCTATGTAACTTGAAGATGGCAAGTGTGGGGTTGCAGGGTAGCCCAGTTGATTCATTGGCGAAGCAATCTAATCGCCTTCTCGCTGTTGTTGCGTAAGTCCAATCTCAAATTTCACTGCATTTTTTTTTTTTTTTGTCTGCTCGTAAGATTCTTTACTTGCCCCCTATAAAACATGGCTTCCTTATCAGTCCTTTGTGTGGTTTAAACAGGTTTGTGCCAACGGTAACTACATGTACTGGAAGTTACCGAAGCTTGAGAGCATGGATACCAAAGCATCAATCTATGCAGTTAAAGAATACAGCTCAGGTGAGCAAAAGTAGAACCTCCCTGATAGGCTTAAATTGGATCTAATAGGTGAGGCTACCGGTAGTTCAGTCTATAGAACACCTAAGCTTTTTTGCTATTGTAGTTTCAACACATCAATGGACTGCCCAAGGACTGGGAGACAAAGAAGGATAAAACACAACAACTATTCTCAAGGGTTCCACATTATAATTATGTAAGTGTTTAAGGAAGCTTGCTTCAACCATAGAAAAAAATTTTTATATGTTAACCGACAGTTCTTTCTTAATTTGGCTTTTTGATGCCTCTCCAGTTCTCTCGGGGCTATGAATTGGATTTCAGAGAGAAGGGGAAAGCAGGACTCAAAATTCAAAAATCAGTCAAGAACTTCCAGTTAACATTAGAGGTAAATCAGGTTTAGCATTAGAAAACAGAACAGACACATTGTCGATTTGCTAAAGCTATGCAGTATACTTTGTGTAGGAGAACGGAAGGCAATCGATACTACAGCTTGGAAGGGTTGGGAAATCGAAGTATGTGATGGAATACAGGTAAAGATCAAAGCATCACATAAGACTATTCTCTTCTTCTTTTATTATGTACATTATGATTCTAGTAGACCACCTTTTGAACAATCCATATTAGACCACGTGTTGCTATATATTATGATCATCTCAAGCAATCTTCATCTAATGTTCAGCACTTGGGTTGTTGCCTTTTGGTGAAATCTACATTAGTAAATATAAGAGATAGACTAATGTGGATATCCTTCAATTATAAGAGATAGCCAGATAAATCTCAAACTTCTCTGGTACCCTTAATTTATATACAATCAAGTAATCCAAAAAAAAAACACGCGCGCGCAACAAGTATTCCTTGATATTCATATTTAATAGTCACTCTGGCTAATACTAATTTCTGCTCTCAAGCAGCCAAGAATAAAAAAATTAAAAAATAAATAAATAAATTTTAAAAAGAGGAGGAAAGAATAATAAACAACTCTCAATTTTATGTGTTTATTTATTTATTTATTTTTATGCAGATATCCATTGACGGGTTACCAAGCTTTCTGCATCTGTTTGGCATCCATGGACTCCAAGCTATGTTGCACAGTGTGAAGCGTCAAACTCATCAGCAGTTTAGCCACATAATCACAGCTCCCAAATGCCTAGTGATATAAACTAGTCATTAAAGGAATTTGAAAAGAAAATGCCACCACTTCGATGGCAGGTGTGACTTGGGAGATTCTAGCGGCCAAAGAAGCGGCGAGCAAGCACAGCACTGTGGAGAAGATGCTTTTGTTTACTACCTCTTCTCTTTAACCTATGTAGAACTGCGTATATCTTTTTAATTTGATCGAGTGGAAACAGTTTCCTCACAATATGCATACCACATTCAAAAAAGATACTTTATATATTGCTTAGATTTTATTACACTCAATTTACTAGTATTTGGATAGAATGCAAAAACAGCAAAGTTGTATAGGCGAGCTAGCCAGATCTCGCAAATTGCTTTTTAAATTTCGCATAGATTCAACAGCTTCTCCACCGAATCATCAATGTCTGCTTCTCCTTTCTCTCTGATCTTTCTACTGATCTCATTCATCTTTTTCCTCACTTCCTGCCCTTTCTCTTCCACCACCACCTCCCTTATCGCCTTCCCGATTTCCTCTTTTTCTAATTTCTCTGATATCTTCACCTCCAACCCAACTCCAAGCTCCACCACCAACCTTGCATTCATAGGCTGATCCAATTGCATCGGCATAGCAATTATAGGAACGCCAAACTTCATTGCCTCCATCACCGAACTCCACCCACAATGACTTGCGAATCCTCCGATACTTGAATTTCTAAGTATTTCAACTTGTGGCGCCCATCCTTCCACCACCATTCCCTTCTCTCCAACTCTCTTTGAGAACCCTTTTGGCAGAACTTCGTTTAATTCTATCACTTTCTCATTATCTCCTTCTGGAAATCTTATTACCCATATGAAATTAACTCCGCTGAGCTCTAGCCCAAGTGCTATTTCCTCTATCTCCTCCTTTGTCAAGTAGAACTCACTACCAAATGAAACAAACACAGTTGAAGCCTTCTCTTTCTTGCTAAGCCATTCCGTGATGAATGAGCCTTTTTCTGAATATTTCTTTATCCAAGCACTCGTAGGCTCATGAATCAGAGGTCCTACGGGTACTATCTCCTTGACCATCATGAAACCGAGGTGTTTTATGTACTTATCCTCGATTTCTCTGAATGTCTTTATTAAAACAATACTGCTAGACTTGTCTATGGTCTGCAAGAACCTCTCTTTATCGGATAACCCTTTTGCACTGGATTGAAGCATTTGAACCATCTTTTGATCTAGAAGTTCTTCAGCTTGCACACTACTTGTCGGATTGATCTTGCATAACTGGTAAAGAGAAGCAGCAGCTGCTGCACCAGTAGTCATAAAATGGATGGCTGGGATGTTCAGGGAAGAAGCTGCTGATGCAGCCCAAGGATGGACGAAATCATAGATAAGCAAATCAGGCTTAAGGGTCTTCAATATTGCATAGAAAGATGGCTCAGCCATGTCAAATGCTTCTTTGAGAGTTGTCATGAGATGGGGTGGGAGTGATTTTGTGGTGTGGTTCTTGGGTGGAAGATTTGGTGTGGAAGGAAGATGAAGCTCTACTAGTTGTAAGTTACTTGCAGCTTGGTCTTTGATGAAGGACAAGTTAATGGGTGTGGAACAGAGGTATATGAAGAAGTTTCTTTTAGAGAGCTTCTTGCCCAGTTCTAGGAAAGGGAAGATGTGTCCATGAGCCAACCATGGAAACATCAGAACAGCTAGGCGTTGATGATCTTGGGATTCCATATCTGAATCAAACTCACCAATTACTCACTTTGATAGGAGTGCTTTGATGGGCATGCCTGTATGCTATGAAGTTATATATGTATATATATATATAGTGTATGCTATGAAGTTAAACAAGAAATGAACACGCGTAGAAGGAAGTGCAACGTGGAAGTTAGTCCAATTCCAATATAAAATCCTACGAATCGGTGCATAGACCGTCATCCATGACTTAGTTATTAACTGATTATATTGTACGATAAGGCTCGGCTCGTTCAATCGATCCAAAGTCATACAAGCATATCCCATGATGCAGACTGATAAAATACACAGAAGACTTCTGAAGTTCTTTTTAATATTTATATAGCTTTGAAAAGTGTAAGCTTTAATAAAAGTTCTTGGTCATGTTGTGAGATGATCAAAATGAATTTTAGTTCGTCCAGCCAAAGTTGAGGCTACTATTACAACATAATAAAATTTTGTGCCATACAGGATATTCCTATAAAAGCTGTAAAAATGAGATTCTGACAGTCTCAAGTTTATTCTACTTAAACTACATCGATTTCACTAAGCTACATGTATATTTTAATCAGTTTATTCCTATTTTGCAATCACATGTTTGTCTAGAATATAATAATATTAACTATCAATGTGCTTGCTCACAAATTAAGAAGATCAATTTACATTGCTAAAAATTTCTTTGGTGGATTTAATGCCTTATAAGACACAAACAAATACCCTTTTTAATTTTCCTTTGTTTAAATGATGACCTGAAACTAGAGTAAGATGTTATGATTATTGGTTACTGGGAATTTTGTTCCCTACAGTTCATTCTAATACCTCTCTATGCCAACTTCATTGCTTGGACTTTTATTCCATCTTGCCTAGCTTAAATCCTCTTATCTGCATTTATTTCTATCACATGCATTAGTTCCATATTAAAAGTTCACATTTGCATTAAAAAATATTTTGTAACTAAATTTTAATCTAATCATGTGGACTGCATAACATTTTTAAATTCATATTTGCATTAGAGGTATTCTAACTTCATTTAAAATTGATGCTGATGGTAATTGAGAATTAAGATGCCATAATTACTGAATACAAGAAATTTTGTCTACTCACGTTTCATTCTAATACCTCTTTATTCCAACTTCATTGCTTGGACTTCTATTTCCTCCACTTCAACCCATCTCGATCTCTCCATTCCCCAACGAGTTTTTCTATCCACCAACGGAAGACCCCTCAATCTATATCTTTCAATTCTGAACACACTGGTTCATTTTGTTTTACACAAGGAATATGCGGTACTATCTCTCAATGATGGTAAATATTTAAAAAATTCATCCCAAGTAAGAATCTGAAAGAAGAATTTGACACTGAAGTTGTTTAGTAATTTGTATTTGAAGGATATATGTATATATAATATCTAAATAAATGAAAACTCGGTGGGAGTTTCATGTTTATACTAGCATGATAAGGGCAATCCTCCGATTTTATGCCACTATTCAGACACCTGAAATTAACTACGTGTAGAGTTTTTGGTTTAACAGCTTTCTGGAGCGAAAGCAAAAAGGTAAGCATGCACTGGCCAATATGCTTTTTCTTTTTTTTTTTTTGGGGCTGGTGGTGCAGTATATCATGTCACTTTCTTTTTGGTTTAATTTAGCCGTAAACGATGGATATTAGGCGTTGTACGTATTGACCCATGTAGTGCTTTTTTGAATATCATTTTTGATAGTATAGATATAGGTATGTTGTCACTTTGAACTCAGAATGTCACCGAGGGCCCTGATCGAATAAATCTTATGACGAAGTGGGGGAGCGAGGGATGTGGAGCATCCCTAGCCTGAACGGAGCGGTCTTCCTTGTTTTTATTTCATATTCTTCTTATTTCCTACTTTCCTACGTACTAATTAAGGAGTGTGGGCAGAAAGCATTTAATCTTCCATTGGTTATGTTACACTTGTAACATGTTAT
>JAJIYU010020132.1:0-10546 GCA_030144865.1 Tinospora cordifolia | reverse complement strand
GATTAAACATGCTAAAACTAAAATAAGACATGCTGAAAATTAGAATTTAAACAAGCATGAACATGCTAGAAATTTAAAATAGCAAAGTAGAAGTTTAAGAAATCCCCTCCATCTTAATCTAAGTTTTTGTTGAATCCGGCAGATGTTCGCCTTATCAACCACTTTCAAAACTTTAAACCATCAACAAGACTACTTCAACAACTCTCTAAAATACTGAAATAAGAACTTCTCACACAAGAGAGAAAAGAGGGTGAGAAGAAATGACAAGAAGAGAGCAAAAACAAACAAAGAGGGAAGTGTCAACTCTTTGCTTTAGGATGAGATGAAAGTGAGCAAGGGGGAGTTTATATAGATGTTCATGAGAGCATGTGGGACGTCCTAGGACAGCCTTGGGCAGCTTGGGAAGCTCACAAAAATTTGGGCAAGTTTTTATACATAAAGGGGATGGTTTGCATAAAGAGGGCAAGTGTGTTCATGGTTGGCAAGTGGGACCACTATGACTTTCTAATTCAAAAGATATGAGTATAATATTGTTTCCTAACTATGTGTGAACACAAAAGAGGTTTGAATCATATTCTAATTCAAATGGGTCGTCCCCTATGTGCTCATGGCAACTTTCCTTTTTGGTTTCCTTGCTTGCTTATCACACAAACACACAAGGAATACTTTCCCATTTTCTTATTTCTTGGACATCAAGTATGGGTGTACAATATTAAATTTGAGGGGACACCATATAATAGTCAAAGATGGTCATCTTGGTTTCAAGAAACTATCTAAAGAGGGTTACTCACATATGTGCACACACACATGTACGTGGTTGGGCCGATTTTGGCTTAAGTGGGTGTAGGTATACACAATCAAGTGGGGGTGGCCATGACTTCATGGGTTCACAAAAATCAAATAAAAATTAATATCTCCTTATTTACATGGAATTATGATTTATATCATATAGTTTTAGAATTACATGAACCTAATACACATTTTAAGGTATGGTTTGGCCCTAAATGATTTTCCTTTAAAAACTTTCCTTATGTAAGACCCATTGAGGTCACTAGGCAAATGAAAATTCAAACCTTGGCTAATTGTTCTGATTTTTTGATATTTCATTCATTTTGTTAGTTCATGTCATTCCATTTTTTTTCGGGTCATTTCAATCCCCCGAAGTACCCTAAATGACAATTCTTTCTAATTTGGACCCCTTAAAGGTCGTTTGGCAAATAAAAACCTTAACGTTGACCAATTGTTCTAATTTTTGGATATGTTGTCCCCTTAGTTTGTTCATGTCATCTTACTTCATTTCAAGTAATTTTGGGTCCCTAAGGGGCACTAAATAAGAGTTTTGGAACCTATCAAATTTAGTCCCTAAATGAATCGGGTTTCATTTTGCACCCAAATTTCACTGAATAAATGATAAATTTCATTTAATTGAGTACAAAGAATTTAGGGTATCACATTATTATACATACCATGTAGAATACACATGCTTAGACTCACATGAATAAAAAATGCATGATCTATGATGTTATGATGTTACCATGATTATATGTACAATTTTTGCTTAAGTTTGGGTCGTATGCATAAATGTTATGCTTTTGTCCTTAGAAAAAGATTAATTGAGATTCTAACCATGTACCGGCACGATAAAGGATTTCTTTATGTTTGTTCCAATCGTGACAAACCTTTGACTTGGAACTCGGTGTAAGGATTGCCCTTAAAGTGAACTGGGTTTTCAAGAGTGACCCCACTTCACTGAGAAGGGTTTGAGTTTCAAGAATGATCTCTCTCCTTAGATCTAGAACACAAAGGTTGACCACTTTTGGTCTTAATTACAACTGAAAATAATTAATTGTTTGAATCACATAATAGGCCACTGAACAAGTCAAAAACCTAGAAACATGAATCTAAACTCCTGATAGCACGAACGAAACAAAAACTTGAGAAAACGAATACTAAGACAATCTTGACTTGTAGATAATGGTCAGATCAAAAAGATGCATTGTCAACTCTACCACATCTAACGAGAATCATCCACAAAAATAAGGGGCATCAAACTGATGCTGCTGAGGCTCAGATTGAGGCCACAATGACTCTTGAGGTGATGACAAAAATCACCAAAAGGGTTACGGAACAGATTATGAGGACACTACCTTTGATGATCTCACAAGCGATGTTGTAGCAACAGATTCTAGTACAACAGTCGGCCCCAATACTCGAGGTTTCGATTCATCCAAAAGCACGAGATGACGTTGAGGATAAGGAACAAAGGGACATGTTGATGAAGTTGTAAAAACTCCACCCATTTCACATTGTTAGCACATCTGACTCCATGATGGAAGACTACTACTACCAAGAACTGGATGAGTACTTGGACATATTGAGTGCAACAGGCCCCCGTGGAGTGGTGCTGGCTACCCATCAGTTCAAGGAACCAACTAGGAGTTTGTGGAGGATGTTGAAGGTAGATCCAAACACTAATGTCAGGTAGTGGACTAGGAGGAGTTTACGTAAGTGTTCTATGAGAAGTTCTTCCCAGAAGCTACACTAAGGAAGATGTAGTCTAATTTCGTCAAGTTAACCCATAAGGACATGATGGTAACTAAGTACGAAATCAAATTCACTGAATTGGCCAAATTTTCACCTGAGCTGATCAGGGAGGACAAAATGAAGGCCAATTGATTTGCAGATGGTACCAAGATCGAGATCCAAAAAGTGATAATGTCAATGGGCCTAAAGACGTAAGAGACGTCATGGAAAAGGCATTGATATTGGAGCAGAAATTCAACTTTGGACAAAAGTTGAGGAATATAAACAAAAGGCTAGGTAATAAAAAAGATTACCAAGGAAACCAAAAGAAAAAGAATACCAGTTAAAACAGTAGCAACAAAGTGCCTCAGACTCATAATCGACCCAAATGAACCACAGAGGAATAGTTGGAGCAAGCAAGACGTCTAGGACTATGCTTTCACTATAACCAGTTAGGACATAGTGCAAATTTCTGTCCTACCAAAACCCACACTCCACAATAGCAACAACCACAAAAAAATCAAGGAAGAGGACAAAATGGTCATCCTTAGGATAGACAATAGCAACAAAATGCTAACTAGGGACAAAATTGTCGAGGCCCCTTCCCTAGGACGAAAGGCAGCCTAACCGATGTAGTAACCCAATGAACCCATTCAGTGAGTCAAGTTCACCCGATCATTGTTAAGCCTTTCCAATTGCAACAAGTGATATTAGAATAATTTAAGGATTCATTATGTGAGGTGCGAAAGTAAACAAACATTATAGAGAGCGTTATCATTTAAATATTACATATTGTCTTATTTCAAAATATACAAGGAGACCATTATTTACATATACAAAAATAACCAACCTCTAACAAAATACCAACAAAAGGAAAAGGAACTGTCAAGGGACTAGGCTATCACCACGCCTTTACCTTTGTTAGCCATCAAGAAACCTGATATGTTAGTAGAGTAATAAGCCTAAAATTTCAACATAGCTTAGTGAGTAGTAAAACCAGCATGTTACCCATAACCAGCATTCTAAAAAAACAATATATGTATCATGACCAGTATTGATGAAATAAAGCTTGAAAGCATGGCATACAGTAAAAATAGTTATAAACAATGCAACAGTTAAAGAATAATAGTTTAAATACATGCTAGTTAAAAACTGCATCTAGGCTAGGGTTTCAAATCATCAAATCTAACCCTATGGTCATTGCTCGAGGGGGTCATAAGTCAGGCGTACCAGTTATTCAAGTGGGTCATGAGCTAGGCATATTCCTCAAACATCCTAACCCCGTGCTCAGTCCTCAAGTGTCGTCACTCAAGCGAGTCAGAAGCTAGGCACATTGATCATATGCCCTAACCCCACCCTCTGACCTCTAGTCTAATCTCAATCACATTGTGTACTCTAACCCCGTGCTCGGACCTTGAGCCTATGGTCTCATTATCAATGTACATCTATATATACTTCAAACCAATTGATGTAACTCAAATCATATGAAACCATTAAACATGTCATTCACTCATGTTTTATGCAAAGAATACTAGTTAAAGTAAACACCTAAATTAAACTGCTCACATTAGGTCCCGCGTATTGATGTCCTATCAACACTCAACCTAGTCCTACAGTATATGCTCGGATCTACACTATTTAAACCTAATTTCAGCTTCTTTGAAAAATGTGGCTTAGCTCTAGTTCCACAATCCCAATTTGATTACAGCCAATCCAAATTTGACTCAGTCAAATTTGGCCAAATGGTCAAACTTTGTCAAAATTGGTCAACATAATCTATTTTGGTCAAATTCGGTCAACATGGGTCAAATTGGGTCAAAATAGGTCAAAATTGGATCAATTTGGTCGAAATCCCCAATTTCTGACACTTAGTCAAATTTCTAGCTTTATGATCTATCTACGCAACAATTTTTCTAATTTTTCTATGATCAATCCATGCACTGGGTTTGCACAAGATTTTCTAAATTGGATCTAAATGCTCTAAATATTCCTTAGAATTTTAGATTGAGATTTTTGGGTTTCATTTGATAGGGTTTCTAAGTGAGAAATCAGTAACTTTACATTCTCGAATTTCATGTGACAGACAACTGTTGTTCATGTAAATTGACCCATTTAGCCAACTCAGATTGGGACAAAATTTGGTATCCTATTTTAGGGATACCCAATAATCTCTCCACCCAATTTCAGTTCAAAACACTAAGGTTTATTTAGTCAATTGATCCCCCAAAGTCTCAACCATAAAATAGATTTTTCATGTCCTCTCATTAAACCACTAATTCAAGGCTATTTCTTACACTCGTTATAAGTGTTTAAATCACAAAATATCTGCCTATTAAGACCCATCTAAAATAATGAGCAAAGGTGGCTAAAATCCTGCTCTGTTTTCTTCCTTCCTGTTCATTATTACAGTTAACTCCTTGGCCATCTTCTCCATTTCATCCCCAAGCAGAAACCCAGCAAGCTTCCATCACCGCATCCCGTCCCCACTATTTTTCTTCTCCACTTTCTCTTCTCTGTTTCCAGCAGCCGACGAACACTCAAAAACCAGAGATTCCAATTTTTCAAAAACTAGTCGTTGATCTATCCAACGTATACCGAACGGTCAGCACTCCATTACAATCAGATGGTGCTCCATTACAAACAGAACGGTCAACTCCATTTCCCCCTACTAACCGATGCACTAAGATCACCAAACCAACTTCACAACCTCTGTTTTCGCACTCCAAAACTCAGAATTTAAAGCATAAACGCTGTGCTTCTTCTTCTCTGTTTTCGAACTATCGACCGAACCAAAATGGGCTCGCAACACTAACAAGCTTCCCTATTTCATGGTTCCCCAGCTCAAACGGATATCAAATTTGCTTCCTCTCTTTTGATCGTTGCAACGTTCTCTTGAGAGTTTGAAACCCAGAATTTAAATCACATCACCGTACTCGGCTTCCTCATCCTCTATTTTCTGGTTCCAAACACAGAAATAGATTATTCACTTCCTATGTTTTCTGCTATCCTACTCTGTTCTTCATGGACTCAACGCAGCTGGGCTTCAGTTCCAAACCCGTGTGTCTAGGCCCTTTTCACTCATACACAATTTTTTTTTTCATTTCTCCTCTTTTCTTCCATTTTCATTTTATTTATTTCTTTTTTGTAGATTTACTCCTCATTTTCTTTAAACATTCAAATATACTTTAATTTTCAATATTTATCCATATTTTCCCGAAAAAAAAACTTTACCCAAAAATTATTATATTTCTCTAAAATAATTTATTAAAAATTCAATATTCCATCCTAAAAATTACACTTCTTCAATAATTAATGTATACTCTTTCCAAAAATTATATTTCTCAATTAATGTAATTTTCTTCAATTAAATAAAAAAATTAGAAAAAATTGAAAAAATTCATATATTTTCATTAAAAATTTCAGCAAAATACATAAGAATACATATATCAAACCCAAAAAGAATATGGGTTGTTACAAAAACCAAGGTTGTGGGCAGAACCAGGCCACCAGAGTGTTCATCATTGCTGATGCTCAAGAGGATCAAGTCCCTGCAATAGAAGGTACATTTTTATTGTTTAATGTTGTTGTGAAACTGTTGTTTGATTCAGGTGCTACGAAATCCTTTATTTCTAAAAAATTGGCAAATAGGTTGCGACTAGTAACAAAAACATTAATTGTGACCTTGAATGTATCCACACCCATAGGAACTACCATCACCTCAAAAAGAATGTATAGTTGTGATCTTAGGTTTGGAGATAAACTGGTCTCAGTCGACCTCTGTATACTTCCATTTTATGGATGTGACATAATCTTGTGGATGGAATGCTTAAACCAGTATCTAGTACAAATAGATTGTCCTAAGAGACGAGTAACGATAACATTACCTTCAGGAGAAATCTATAGAATCAATGGCGATATGCGGAGATTAACTAGAAGTTCGGTGATAGCCATGTTGAACTACTTAAGGCAGAAAGATGGGTTCAATAAACTCTTAGAGGAGGACTTTAAAGAACAAAGAGGGATCTAGGACTTAGAAATGGAGGAAATATGTGTTCCCAAATGACTTATCCGGACTACCACTGACTAGAGAAGTAGAGTTCAAGATTTAACTTCACCTTGGAACCAACCTCATAACCATACCCCTTTATAGAATGGCACCAATCAAGTTGATTGAGTTAAAAACTCTGCTAGACAAGCTCCGAGAGAATGGATTCATAAGACTAAGTGAATCGCTATGGGGAGCTCTAGTGTTATTTGTGAAGAAGAAAGATGAATCCATAAGATTATATGTTGACTATCAGAAATTGAATCAAGCAACAATGAAGAACAAGTACCATCTAACAAGGATAGATGACCTATTTGATCAATCGAGATGAGCTTCATTTCTCTAAGATTGATCTTAGATCAGGATATCACCAACTGAGACTCCATGTAATACCCCGATTATTTGTGTCCATATATGTATGTGTACACGATTTAATTGATTAATTGGTTAATCAATTATTTAATTGGTGTATATATATATTGGTGCAAAGATACATGACATATTACTTTGAATTAATTGATATATGTTAATTGGTGCATATATATGTGACATATTATTTTGAATTAATTAATTGGTGTATATTAATTGGTGCATATATATTTGACATATTATTTTGAATTGATTAATATAGACATATGTATTAATCAACTAATCAATTAATTGATTAATTAGTGTAGACATACACATATATAGAGGATATATGCACTAATGGACCCACACGTGTATATATATATATATTAATGTAACCATATATATTATTTACAATTGATATATGTATTAATATATTCATACATGTGTAAGCATATACATGGGTAAGAATATGTAGTTAGTTGCATTACATACTAACAATATTATATATATTTTATATATATGTTGCATTAGTTAAATAGAAAATAGGATATATTTATCTAAAATTAGATTCATGATTATTTATATTAGTATTTCATGTTATTTACGCATTAAAGAATTTAAATATAGTTTTTATTATTTATATTTGTGATTTAATGCGCGATGAAGGTCTACTATTTATGCAAGTATGGAATAATTAGAAATAGGAATAATGGTGTTACTATACATGGCCCAATAGAAATTAAAAGGGAAGCCTAAAGCAAAGCCCATCTAACACATTCAACAAGGCCCAAAACAAAGCATCAACTCGATCCAAAATCACAAAAAAATTGTTTATATGGGAAGAATGGCAAAAGCGTGAATTTGATGAATGAAGCATGGGTCGACTGTCACAAGAAAATTTGAGCGTGAATTGGTGGAGCAAAAGCAAAATCGCAAGAAAATCCCATGTTTCCTCCCCTTCCCCAACACTATGCCAGAAAAAAACACTGTCGGGTGTGTGTGTGAGTAGGTGTGTGTGTGTATGTTCCCTTCGCTTAGTCCCACATCGCCTCCTAGACCTTACCTGGTTAGGCTTATACCTTTGGTTCGTGTCTCCCAAAAGTTAGGATCCCTTTTGGGTAGAAACTCCTTGGGTTTGGGTCTAGCTTAGGTCGGGTCTGTGTGTCCTTGTTGGGTCTGAGCTTCCTGTTCCCATGTTTCCTCCCCTTCCCCAACACTATGCCAGAAAAAAAAAGCAAAATCGCAAAGTTGGTAAATAGAAGACAATTAGATGGGGTGACTATCCAAAAATTAGGGGTCACAATTGTGCTTAATTCATGATGGTAGCAAGTTGTAATTAACGAGAAAATCAAGGGCAAAGATTGGAAGAAGAAAAAGAAAAGAACAAGAGAAATGGTGAGCATGAATTGTATTTTGGGTGGCAATATTGTAATTATGCAAGAAATTGCACGACACGACAGGAATAAATTTGGGACCAAAAATTGTGTACAATTGTTCAATGGCGAGAACTGTAATAACGTGACAAAGCAAGGGCAGAGAAGATAGAAGACAAACAAGATCAAACTGAATTGGTGAACAGTCTGTATTTGTTTACAATTACAATTTTTATGTGTGACACCCCGACCCCCGATTCGTATGTCTCTCGGGGCATGCGTGGAGAGGCACGCCCATCCAGTGGGAGAAGCCGCGAAACGATCATCCGCCAAAGACAAGAGCGCTTCTAACTTAATCAATCTTCTGTCTGTCTCTTTTTAAAAAATATTAAAACCATTTCTTGTACAACTATCTTTCCAATTCTTTCAAGTAATGATAAAATCAATTTAAATAAGCATGAAATTTTTTTAAAATAAAATTGATAAGTAAAATTACAAATAAGATGAAAAGCTTCAAAGTCTGAAATTTAAGCATTCCAAAAATTAATGAATAAAACCAGAACATTTAATCACGTGTAAATTAATCAGTCCAAAAAGAAAGTGTGGGCACATGCCCTATTCTACTTAAATACAGAAAGATTAGATGTGCAAAAATATTTAACAAAATAATTAAGTCTGCCTTATTATCGGTCGACTTGTGCAGAATCACATGTCACCTGAAAAAGAAAAGTGGGGTGAACTTGAGAGCCCAATGGATCATATAGAACATAAGTAGCATTATTCAAACCAAAAATACAAAATATGCAAACACTTTCATGTATTAGGGCATTTGAAACACTTTATTGTTTATGTTGTAATTAAGACCGAAAGGTTTGTGGCCTCAATGCTCCCCCTCGTGGTCCAGGACAACATCTGGAGGTAACTCCCAAGGGTCGATTAACTTTTGGGACCATGACGGGGCGTGAAGTTTGAAGTGATACCCAACCCCACAGCCAGTCTAGTTGGGGACACCTACAATAACACCCAAAGGCCGGTCATCACCCAGCTACATGGTTTTAGGCTTAATTTAATCTTCTTTAGTTTCACATTTAATCACACCTCATTCCACACTATTGATACATCAAGATATGGAAATTAAACATGCCAGACATCTATGTAATCAAGGCGGAAAATCCTTCCATACTATCTAGGCATGTGATCACGATAAAAAATTTTAAACATCCATCATATTATTTTAGCATTCAAATAATCAACCCAATCAATGTTCATTCAAGCAGTCCTAGTATGCTTTTGTGCAACTAATTTAAACACACATCATATTCTATATTTAAAGTTTGAATAATAATATAGATTACGGTAATCACACCCACCTTATTTTCAGGTCCCTTGTGCCTCCGCACCACTCTTCACCAAACTTTGATTTTTAATCTAAAAAATAAAAGTCATTTTGTTGAGTCCAATGCCCGTACAACTCATTCGAATCAAATTTAAAATAGTTTCTCGGGCTTGGATATTTTTATTTTATTTTATTTTATTTTTAAAGTACTTGTGAGGTTCATATATATATTTGAAACGAGATCACTCGCATGACGAAGCACTTTTCGACATTTCCAACAATATTTTCTTTCACTAGTGCATGTTGCATTGCCGCGGTAATGCAACATGCACTAGTGTTCCCTTTATTTGTTCCAATTTTGGGTGCATTTTGAAACACTTGCGCCAAGAACACAAACCTTAGGGTTTTGGTCATGCCATGAATGCCTTAGACTCATATATTTGCATTGTTTATAAACCCTATAGATTGACAATCTGAGGCGTGCACGGTGAGGAGCAAGGTGCAAGATTGAAGGGTACAAAAGTGGGTGTGATTTTCTTACTCCCTAGCCTTATCCAAATTTTGAATGCACAACATGATGTTGGGTTAGCTTGTAACACCCCAACCCCCACATTCCTTGAGTTTTGGACAACCACCATTATTTTGACGGTGGACTTAACCAATTGGCAGGTTGGGTCATGTTACTTTACAAGTGACACACACTTGACTTTCCATTTTTCAATACCACTTGCCTTAGAGTAAATTCAATAGTACAAATTCACATATAATAAAATCAAGGCAATTGAAGGTAAAGAAAAATTCAACTTCTTTATTAATAAAAGAAGAAAGTACATAGCTTTTTAATTCAAGAATAAACCATTACATTGTTTATCAAAAGAGATTCATAAACCCAAAATTAAAATCAATTTTCAGCAGAAG
>JAJIYU010020131.1:0-10526 GCA_030144865.1 Tinospora cordifolia | reverse complement strand
ATTTCCATACTATATCATATAATAGTCATTTAAAACATGTTTTCACACATTTTTACATTTATTTCATAATTTTTAAAATTCATTTTCGAGTTGTGTGCGTTTAAAAACTCCAAGGTGTTACAAAAATAATAAGGTAAAATCTAGAAATCACATCCACCTTAATCACTTAATGTAGTTGAGTTGGTATTCCAAACTTCTTCAAATCTTCAACCTTGAAAATCAAGAATAATGGGTAATTTATGTGTTTCTATCATTCTTGAATCATAATCTAATATTCTTTCATCGTGGATAACCTATCATATGCATGGATTTCTCCCTAGATGAGTCTAATCATGGTCTTGGGTCTGTGTACCATGATAAGAAGAGGAATCACCGCGACAATCAATGTGCAAGGATGAAAACAAGGTTTTACAGGTGCACTATGTAATACCTTAAAAAATTTGTGAATATTAAGAATATAGAAATGAGTTTATAAAATTGTAAAAACGCATTAAATACCTAAGGGTGGAATGATAATTTTGCCTTTTATGGGTAGAACGATAAATTCACATGAAAAGTTTAAAAAAAAAATTACCACTATCCTAATCATCCTATAAGTAATCTCACAAAAAATAAAATAAAAAATATTGAAATATGAGTAGTAGAGTGGTGGGATATATTAAAATAGGAGTAGTGAAATAGGATGGTGGGATATATTAAAATATGAGTAGTAGGGTGGTTGGATATATTAAAATATAAATAGTGGAATGATGTAATTAGCTAAAGATGCCTATAAATAACATTTTTCTCTTCTCCTTAAACCATCTCATCTCATTCTTCTCTTCTTCATTCTCAAGAGAAAGAGAGTCTCATCATTCTTCGCTTCTTCATTTTTCTTCTTAGTTCTCTTCTAGTTCAAGAGAAAAACAGTCTCCTTGCTCTCTCCTTGAGTGAAGACTTGAGAAGGCTCATAATACTAAGATCAAAAGGATTTAAGCGTCAAAGGTAGAGATGACTACCCTAAGCTCTTTAGTATTATTTTGGTTTAAATATAAAACATGATTAAATATTTATTTGCATCGATTGTTTTGAAGCATACTAGGGATATGGTGACACCCATGAATGTTTGATTGTCCTTAAACGATGTAGATAGCATGTTGTACTATCCATGGATATTAATACATGTCATGTATTCCATGTGAGGAATAACATAACTGATATGATCATAAGCATGATATGTTGTTAATTTATATCCATTATTTATTTATATCTGGATGTGGGAATTGTGAATATGCTTGTGGTCATTAATTGAATATGATTAAAAAATTTAAACACGTACCGACGTGGTGATGCGGATACTGTGACAGTAGTCTGACATCATCGTGGGTGTTCCCAACCCAAGGTGGGTCTTGATGCTACTGTGGCAGTAATAAAATGGAACTGAGAGTCGAGTTGAGACTTCACTCCTGAGATAGGGTTCTGAATAGGTAACAAGCCTTTCGGCGTTACTTTCAATATTTTGAACCTATTGAAAAATACCGAGGAGATTACTTTCGGTCATAACGTCAACTTAAACAATTGAACTATATGAAACGCCTAATATATGATAAGTGTTTGCATGTTTTGAGTATTATAATGCTTAAGATGTTTTGTGTTTGATTCACTAGGCTCTCAAGCTATAACACCCCAAAATTTTGCGAGCATGTCATGTTGCGAGCAAATTAATAACATAAATAGTAGTTTTTATGAATATATATATATATAATAAACCATTCGTGAAGATACAAATTCAAGTCAAAAGATTAAACGTTTAAATTAGAAATTAATGAGAAATATAAATATAGATATAACAAGATATAATAAATTCATACTTGGTATTAGCTTAATTTATATTCGATATGATGAAATGGGGCATTGGAATATCTTATTGATGGGTGAAAGTAGGGATTCGAAAGTTAGAATAAATTGATGATCGAAAAATATTTATACATATAATAGAAAAAAAATTAAAAGGAACAAGGAATGACATTATTAATATATAAACTTATAATAAGGGTTATACATTAAAATGATTAGTATACATCAATGAGATGAATATATATATACATCAATGAGATGAATATATATATACATCAAAGAGATTAATATATATGTATATATATATATACATTCTTATAAACTTATAATAAGGATAAATAATAAATATAAACTTATAGGTTTATAATCAGATTTTAGGTAAATCGACGGAATTAAGAAAAAAAAAAACAAAAGAAGCTGAATTTTGTAGAAAGAATAAGAAGAATGGAGAAGAAATAGGGGAACAGATGTTGTTTTTATGATGATCGAAATCTCTGGAAATGAAAGAAGGATGCAGTTCGTGATGCTGGTCTGAGATGAAGAGAGGAGCTGCAGCTGGAGAAACCGAGTGGAAGAAACATAAAGGATGAAGCCGGTGCTCTGGTTTTGGGACCAATAGCAAGAGGGTCAATGAAGGAGGAATGGGAGGCTGCGGATGCTCTGAGTGGTGGTTGCAGAACCGTGAAATGCTGCTGCCGTTGCAGCTGGTGCTCTGCTGCTGCTGCCATGGAATGGTGGGAAGTAAGACGACGAAGAAGAGATGAAGAAGGGGCTGCAGGCCATTATTTCTGAGGTTCCCTGCTGCCGAACGAAGAAGAGGACGTAGGAAGGAGACCAGCTTCGCTGGTTTTCCTGTCCGTAGCTGCTGCTCCAGGCTGTTGCTGTTGTAGGCTTGGGCAATTCGGTTTGATCAGAAGAAAAGGAGAAGTTCCTGGATCTTGAGCAGCAAACCATTCAGCTGAACGTTATTGTATCTCGTGTAAGGAAGACCGAAACAGGGGAAATGAAAATGAAGAAGTTGCTAGTCGTTTCATGAGCAGAGGAAGAAAGAACAGGGTGGGCGTTGCAGCTGCTGCTGCTATTACCGCCAAACAAGAAGAAGAGGAGGTAACCGAGACTGCTGTGCTGGACATGCATGTGCTGCTGCTGCTGCAAGCTGCTGCTACTATCGAACGAAGAAGTTATAGTGTAAAGAAGAGAAGCTGCTACTGCTCCGAACTATTTTTGCAGAGCCATGAAGCCGAGCTGCTGGCTGGGAGTCACAAACAAAGGAGGTACGCGATGGGAAAACAAGAATAGAGGGGCAGAAATTCTGCTGCATGCTCGGTGTGAAGAAGAAGACCATGGCCGCAGCTGCTCCGAATGACTGTTGCAGAATCATGAACGGAAGTTGGGCACAGAAGAGGAACGAATAACAGAGCAATTTTGATTGCTCTGTTCTAGATCGAGATGACAGAAGTAAAAATGGAAACGGATGAGTGATGTGTTGGTGTGGACCGTGAATTGTGAAGTGGATTTTGTGAGAATAATAGACCAATTAAGATGGATAGGTGGGAAAATGAAATTCGGTTGGGGTTGCTAGCTCGTGAAAATGAAGATGATTGGAAGATGTTGGGCGGGTGGGCTAGCGGTGAAGATACATGTGTGTGTTTTCTGATGGAGCGCGGTTGGGATGCTTTGCTGCTAATGTTGGATGAAGAACAAAAGTGGTAACAATGCATTTGCTATGGGAGTTTATCGTTGGACGTCGTTTGCGCGAAGACGGCGATACCTAGTTTTAGATTCTCCTCTGGAAGATATTAAAATTTTAATATAATATTACTTATTTACTTGTGGTCTTAAGATAAAGATAGTTTAGAATAAATTATTAAAATAATTTAATTTATTTTAAAAAATTTAATAATCTTAGAAACCATATTTAGAAGATTCTGTGAGTAGAATCTTGATCTAATTAGGAATGATTTTTATACAACAGATGAATAATAATATTGGAGATTTAAAAATTTTAATTATCTTAGTTAGTTAAAAATATGAAAAATAAAACTTTAAGAGTTTATAATCTTTTATAAGAAAAAAATAAAATTTAGGCCTTAAAAACTAAGGGAACGTCTAGAAGTCTTATTTTGTTCATAAATAAATTAGTCATGATGTTAATAAATTATTTAAATTACAACGATTAAGTTATTAGAACTCTAATTATACGATAAAAGCTTGCAAGTAAATTATTAAAGTTAAAATTTTAAATTAAGGAAATTTAGAAGGCATAGAAACTACTTTAATTAGAATATACAAAATTTTAGAAATTTAGAATAACCCTAAATTAGTTGAAAGTAATGTTTGAACTGTATAATTATCTTAGAAATTATTTAAGCTTAAGAGTAATTCTATTAAGTGTTAAATTTCAGATTTATATATTTAGCGTATCGAGGATCTTGAAGGAAAGCAAGAAGCCCTGAAGATCGGTAGAATCAAGTGGGCGTGACTTCCTTGCTCATATGTATGATATGGATTTAAGATTCAAAGCATTTGATTGAATAGTTCTAGGTTATTAGAATCTTATTAGGAAATTGATTGAAATTGTTTGACTTGTGTGAATGACGTATGGTGTATGATAAATTTCTTAATCTATGCGTAATTAGTTCATGACATAATCTTGCAGTTAGATTTATTCAAATATGGCATGCACGACTAGGAGCATATGCATCTAGATATTATTGCTTACCCATGCATCTTGTTTGCAAGCATAGTTTGGATTACATTCTCTAAGGTATTGTATGATGTTTGAGGTGTTTGAGATTGTTTGTAAAACTAAAATAAGACGAGGGCTTATTAAGAATTCACGTACCGGTACGATTGATGAGCCTGCGGATCAAGGTGACATCTCCTATATGTCATTGTTTGAGATTGTCGAGCTACAAGGCGGCTCGTAGGTATTCCCAATCGGAGCTGAATGTGACAGCTCAAAATCTTTGGGAGATGGTACGATGCTGCAGTAAGTACTCTCTCTTAGGCTGTGATGTGAGTGTTGATTGATTTTAGATGGGTATTGAAACCCTCTGAGATTTGGTTGGATCACAGGGAATACCGAGAGGCATTTCAGCCCTCTTCCAGTCTTAGACTTTGACTAAAACAAATGAATGTTTGAAACGCCTAATGTTTGAAAGTGCTTGTAATGTTTTGGATTGGGTCTGTATAATGCATGTGATGTATAAGATCGATCCACTGGACTTTCGAGCTCACTCCCATTCTATTTTCCAGGAATAAATGGGCGTAGCGCACAACTGTCTATGTAAGAAGACTCACACGTAGCTGAGACGCTTCATGGGGAGGTCGTCCGGGATATGAGACTTTAGAGGTTATATTTGTTTTTTTTATTGAAACGATTTTCATGTAACTATTTGATTCTAAATTTAGTTAACCTGAATTATAAGCAATATTTTATTTTGACATTTTGTTTTAATTTCGTGTTTCAAAGTCTTTCCGCTGCATTATTTATAATTTATATTGCTGAACCCAGTGAATGTTTTGAGAGATTGTTTTAATTCTTTTGTTTTGTATAAGGAAATTATCCGGACATTGACTTGAGAACTAATGATTATGAACTATAGTTTGACAAAAAAGATTTTGACAGAACGAAAATTTTAAGTAGCATCTTGATTTTCATCGGACGATGATCCACACGTGAGACATAACGTGAACGGAGGTCCGGTTGAAAATTGGGGTGTTACACAAGCTCACCCCACTCATTCTTTTTCATGGAATCACTGAAGATACTTGTGCTGACAAGTAATATGAAAATAGTTATCAGTAACAGTATATTTTTCAGTTGAGGATGTTGTACGAAATGAACTTTATTCTCTATTTTTCAATTGTAGGGCATGTGACCCACCATATTTAGCTCTAGGTCGGCCGCTAGGCTAGATATTAGTTGTTGAAACTCAACTATGGAAGCCACAAATTTGTTTTCAATTTCAATATTAAATCAGAGCCTTTTTTTAGTTATTAGCTGACCCCAAGGTTATTATTAATCTATTTCGAACCCAATTTATTTATATACTTTTTGTACTTTGGGATATGCCCTGGTGCAACAAGAAAATAAGAATGATTGACATGAGGAATAGTAATATCTTGATTCTCAAATAGAAAGCATGAGTGACTGCATACGAATGTAATTACGTCTCAAGTTGTGAGACAAATTATTGCCTATGAAAAATGTTAAAGGTTCGGGAGCTAGGATGTTACACATTACTGCGGTAACTAGTGGTCTTTGGTGAGGTTCGATTGGATTACTAAGGTAGGCCACTGCGGTAACCGGAATCTATGTAGATTTTACTAGAAATAGATGAACACGATGACACTACTCAGTAAGAAGATAGATTTTAGGGTTTTTACTCATTCTATCTTCTCTTACGACCATGGCACCCTAGTACTTCAACTTCTAGACCATAAAAGATATGTGTGGGATTGAGATAGAGTGGGTATACCTTTGCTAAATCTTCAAATCTCTTCGATTGATGAACAATCTTGCTTAGCAGCAGAATCTGTGCCAAGTTCTATTTTTCCTCCTTCCCGCTACTCTATTTGTTGTGTAGAATAGTGAAGGATGAAAAGGGGTGCTAAGGACTACTCAGAGAGCAAGAAGAGAACTAGTTCGTTTTTGTTGGGATAAGGGGAATGGTTCACAAGCTTGAGCTTATATAGAGTTCTAATGGGCGTGATTTGGAAAGTTTGGGTTGATTTCATTGTGAAACCTTTCCAATTCTTTGTATTTTTTTATTCCCATGCACCGAAGAATGGCAATCATCAATTTTAGAAGTTGTCCACAAGTTAGAAACATTCCATGATTGTTTGGCAACTTTTCAATTCGTTTTCATGTAGTTTTTAAATGCATTAACGCTTTAGGCTACCACGGTAACAGTGCACAATTTCTATTTTGTCTTTTTGGGCAATCACTGCATTACCACGTTAAGGAATTCTCTACCATGATAACCAGAGTGTGGTTGTGTTTTCTAGCATGTTTTACAACTGCGGTAGCCAATGGGTTTTTTTGTGTTGTGTTTTGTTTTTCGCTTTGGTTTACCATTTTTTTTGTATGTCGACTTGTGCTTCATTTGAATCATAATTTCCATGAATTTCTCATTGTGTCCCCATCTTGAATTATTTCATTGAATTTTATTTATTGAATTTTTGTATAATTTTTGGGGTATTACATCCCGAAGTACCGAATCTTATTGCTACTGATGTACTTATATTTTTAGCAAATTATGCAAGATTAGACATTATTTTCTCTATCAAGTTACTTGCAAGATATTGTTCTTACTACCTAGAAGATATTAGAATGATATTAAACATTTATTATACTATCTTCGAGGAATAAGTGATATGAGTCTATATTTTTCTTGAGAAAAGTAACACCAAAGCTAGTTAAATATACAATTATTAAGTTTTTATCATATCCTTACAAAAATAAGGTCACAAACATGATATATTTTCACTTATAGTGATATTGTGACATCATGGTGATCCATGAGGCAAACAGTGGTTGCAACTTTTTCGAGACAATCTAAGCTTTCAACAATCAATAAAGTAGGTCATGAATGTATATGGTTGAGATCTATGATCCAACATATTAAAGGATCTTAAGTATTATCTCCTGTTAAAGATTGTATTACAACACTATACGAAGACAGTGCAATATGCATTACATAGTTAAAAGAAAGATATAGTAAGGATAACAGAGCCAAACATATTTTACTAAATTTATTCTTTGCACATTAGTTTCAGAAGAATGATGAGATTGACATTAAACAAATAAGGTCGAGCGAAAATTTTGCAGAATTATTGATAAAATCTTTGCTAAGTGCAATATTTAAAAAACTTGTACATGGTATTCTAATTTGATGGCTCAAAGATATTTCAAGCAAATTGAAGAAAGTTTACACATATCATCGTGATGGAGAGAATAAAAAAAAGTTATTGATTACTAGATTATACTTTTTTTAGGTAAGGTTTTGCTCTATTAAGTTTTCCTTATAATATTTCTAGCAAGACAGTCCTAACAATATTATCAAACTCTATGAAAAATATATGCTCTTTTTTCCTTTTAGATTTTTTTAACAAGATTTTTATTTAATAAGATTTTAATTAGACATGTTCTTAGAATGTTATAAATAATTATATTAAATTCTTTTGTGAACCTAATCATTTAGTATCTTATAACGCCTAAATCATATTATGTTTAAATTAATAATATTATTTAAATATTTTTAATTATATTTATTATGATTGATGTAACCCCTATATAAATTAATTATATAAAAGGATCTTTTATTTCATAGAAGACATGGATAAAGAGAATAATTCTCTTTAGAATTTTTTTAAAATTCTCTTACTGATCTCAAGTAATTTTTCTTTATCTTTTAATTTTTTTTGTAATTTTTAATTAGTTATAATTAGATTTACAACATATTTAATAATAATAATAATATTCTTATTATTATTATTATTTGTAATTGGGATTAATAGATAAGTTAGCAAGGTCGCAGTTGACAATCCACGATATACCAGTACTCTTTATGCAATTTCGTATGATTTACCGAGATCTGCTTTTGTTATAAACTGTAAAAGTAACTCAAATTTCTCTCATTTTGAGTTTTTTAAATCTAATTGTATCTTCATCATTACGCCTTGTTTCCCAAGTAACCACTCTTATATAACCTCCTTCTCACTTCTCTATTTTGTGATAGAAGGCCTTGAAATTTCCCTGTTCTTTTCCTTCTTTCTTCTGTTTCTGTGATCTTTCACTGTAATTTCCAGTTTTCTCTTTATAAATTGCGCATTCTCATCTTCATCTTCTCTGCCATCTTCATCACCGTCATCTTCTTCTTCTACTACTACTGCTACAATTATGGCCTCAGTAGTTGCAGAGACGAAGCATGGGAACAAAGCAGTCCAAAAGAAAAGAAAAGCAAGGTTTCCTCCGAGACGTGGTTCGGTTAAAGCCAGAATATTTGGGAGCATTTTTAGGCTATTCACACCACCAGCAGCTTCGGAAACGTGTGAAGAACACGTGGAGGGGAACTTGAATAATTTCCCCGTTGATGATGGTCTTACGGGAAGCTCGGCCTCCACGACTGCACCTACCACTGTTTACGCATTCCGGAAATCTGATTCCAAACCAGTGATTTATTTATTTATTTATTAAACAGAAGATTCCCCCTCTCTATGATGGGAATGATGGGAAAGACAGTCCTTTTCTTTTTCTTTTTTCTTTTTTCTTTTCCTTGTACAAATAGATGAAAGTTGGGACTTGAATGATAGTAATTTTTATTTAGAGCAAAAGGGTGCTGAAGAAGAAGGGATCTGATAGCTCAGAGAGTAAAATCATGGGGTTTCAGTTTATGGGTGGCAGATTTTTCAGATGGAATTTGTTTTGTTTTTTTTTTCTTCAGTTGGGTCTGAAGAATTTGATGTTTCCGTTCTGACTTGAGGAGAAGAGACTCTGGAGATTGGGTTGCAGTTGCACTGTGGATCATCTTCTTCTTCTCTCCTCCTCACTGTATCCTGTATCTCTGTTACTGATTTCAGTTCTCATATTACGATTATTATTGACGGGAAATGGTGTTAATGGATTACAGATTTCATTCATGTTGTAGGTGTTCTGTTCTGTTCTGTTCTGTTCACCTGTAGATAGGAAGGAAGAAGAGAGGAGATTGTGTTCTGCCGTAGCTTCCTTCCTTTTTTTTTTTTTTTTTTTCTTGTTTTGTAAGCTTTGTTACTGTCTAGGTTTGTATTACAGCTTCTTTTTACAAAAAAGTTTTGCGATGGGTTCGTAGGCTTCTTTTTTCGTCGCACTTTTCTTAGGCTAAGACAATTATGACTACCACATTTATGTCATACCTTTGGCTTTCTCTTTATTCCTCCAAGTGAAGTATAGAAAGACATTTTGATTGTGTGCTTGTGTTGAATTGAAAAAGACCTAGAAAATTTTTAAATCTGTTTTGGTTAATCATACATTTAAGGCTGTTTAAAACTTGTTTTCTGAGTTTTTTCAAGTGATTATCAGAAGAGGGTTGGGGGATTAAGGCTTCTAGTTTGCAGAATTTGTATAAATTCAGACTGAGAAGAAGCAAAAGATGTTGCGATTTGATTTGAACAATTATTATGGGCTCTTTCTGTCAATGCTCTCGATGTTATGAATTTACGTTTTTTTTTTTTTTTTTATGGCTTTTATTTCTTTTTACAAGTTTTGGAATATTTTCTAGAGAATATTAAAATAAATATTTTATTATTTTGCGCAATTATGTTACGTAATAATCATTAAAAAATGATCAATACTTAGAACTATAATTATTTTTAAATTTATTCACACTTCAAAAATTTATAACTTTTGATAATATTACAGGGTATAAAAGATGAGAATTTTTTAATGTAACTTTTTTATATTTAAAGCTCAAATTTAAAATATTTAATTAAGTAATAATGACTTTTATTCACTTCATTAACCTTTATACTGTATAATTCAATAATTGTAGCCCGCATTTATTGTTAGCAGTGCCTTTTCCTAATTAATTTTAACTTTTTTTATTTGGAAATAAAAATAAAATAAAATTAGCCGCCGCCCCCCCCCAATTTTTTTTTTTTTTTTCTCTTCTTCTTTCCTCTTTTTCCCCCCATTTATTTATTTTTTT
>JAJIYU010020130.1:0-10524 GCA_030144865.1 Tinospora cordifolia | reverse complement strand
ATCAATGTTGTTCCCCTCTCGATCACCCTAGGGCCTAGGTATAGGGTTTTAATCCAAAAGGTCTCAGTCCAATGGGGTGATACCTAATTTATATTTCTCATGTACGATGTGAGATTACCATTTGGTCCAAGCATATTCAAAATGGTAGATTGCTCGACTTGAAATGAAACTTTGGTTAGGTTTGCTTTTCTATGTTGTAAATAGAGGGGGAGGACCACCAATTATATTTTTAAGTTTAGTTTTTTTCTTTTTTTTCTTTTTTTTGAAATTAAATTATAGGAGAAAAGGAAGATTCTGAGTATAACCTTCAAACATGCATATTTTCTTGTGTCTTTTATTATTATTATTATTTTTTAATTTTTTGTTTGTGTTTTGATAATTGTTTACACTGCTTCATGGATCTGGTTTTAAGATAATAACTACTCATCTAATTTACAAAGAATGAAAAACATGTGCAAGTTAAAACCTTGTTGTTTCTCATGACACACAGGGAAAGAAAAAAATATTTTGATAAATTTAGGTTTTTCTCTTTCTCGGTATTCAACTTTGTCACTATAGTTCACTACCTAGTCATTCAGTCTGAAGTGTGATGTTTTCTTAACATGATATGTACAAATTGCTTGCTCAATCTGTTTATTTACCAGGTGATGGAGGTAGATTTTCTGGTGGATTCGACATCAATGTTTTTCAGAAAGTTCACAGGAATGGTAGGGACATAATCTGTAACATGAACCTACAATATCTTATCCAAAAATGAAACAGAAAGAGAAAAGATCTGAGCAACTCACTTTTCACACTTTCGTTCTTTTATTTCTGAGGGCGTGGCAGATAATTCAGGTCAACCTGGTGTATCTGGTGAATTTGTAGTGAAGACAATTGAAGGTACTTTTAGTTGTTCCTTGGTTCTCTCATCCTTTTGATAGGCATCTATCTATAAATGGCTGTGTATTCCTTAAACTTTATTTCCTCGTTGTGCAAGTTCAGATGCCAAAAAGCCTACAGTTGCTGCTATTGATGGACTTGCACTTGGAGGTGGTTTAGAATTGGCAATGGTTTGTGATTTCTGCCTAATTGGATTCTTCATTCTTGTGACATAATTGTCAACCTGTGTATTTTCTCTATCTGGGGTTACATCATTTCTCTTGCGAGATTCTTATTATTTTGACAAGAACCACTTAATTGAGTCCTTTGTGATTAACCTAACACAGGGATGCCATGCTCGTATTTCCACACCAAAATGTCAGCTTGGCTTAGTTGAGCTTGCTCTTGGGATTATTCCTGGGATGGGAGGTACATTAGTGGATTTTCATGGAATGTTGATCAAGATTAAGGAAAAAAAAAAAGGAATCTTGTTTTTGTTCCATATAAATCATTAAGTTAATAACCTTACAGTATAAGCTATGGGTTGCTTTCAAGGTACTCAACGTCTTCCAAGGCTAATAGGGCTTTCAAAGGCTATTGAAATGATGTTGGTAAGTCTTAATTTACAAGTTGTGTAGGTTCTTCATGTTGTGGAAAAATCGACATTCTTCAACAAAATTATGTTTTAATTATTTGTTTGACCCTTTGCATTGAGATTATTACTGAAAAACATTTTGTAATTGTAATTTCTCTTTTTATTTTATTTTAATAATTCTGGAAAGCAAAAGCTTGCATCATTGGCTTTATATGTTATACATACTTATGTGCAAAAGGGAAGCAATTTTAAGTTTGTATAGTTGTGCTTTATTCTCTTTCCGTAGGTTAAATTCAGTATTTTGCTCAGTATTAATGTTTTAGCGGATATGTACTAAAAATAAACAACTAAATCCTACAAACTGTTAATATCTAGATTTTAATAAAATAATTAATGCAAAATTGTATTTGCTAATTATTCATATTGTGAGGTTCAACAGTGTGTAGGTCTTGTTTTTCAATAACAGTAATTGAGCCAACACACAGAAAGAGCCGATGTGAAATTCACATTTACTTTTTTTTTTTCTGAAAATACTTAAGTTTCAGAGGCAAATTGCTTAATTAAATTATCCAACAAAGTTTGCATATGTAAAGCTGATTAGATGGTTTGATTATCTATTCGCAGTTATCCAAGACAATCATGTCTGAAGACGGAGAAAAACTGGGTCTTATAGATGCTGTTGTATCTTCCAAAGATGTGCTGAATCTCGCAAGATCCTGGGCATTGGACATTTCTAATCGGTGTAGACCTTGGTTATCATCTCTTTGCAGAACAGATAAACTTAGTTCTCTGACTGAAGCACGTGAGATACTGAAAATTGCTCGAAAGCAAGCAATACATACTGCTCCAAATATGCCTCAGCACCAAGCATGTGTTGATGTGATTGAGGAGGGCATTCTCCATGGTGGGCATTCAGGCATTTTGAAGGTGTAGGTGCTTTACTGTGTTTTTCTTTTCTGGATATATATGTTGTTTATATGTTCTTATCGTATGCACTTTCCTTAAATTTTAAATGCATATTTTTATTAGAATAACAAGAGATGATACCACATGGCAAATGTGTACTTAATATGATGAAGTAGAAAAGGCATCCAATTGAGATGAAAGTTAACTAAATCACCAAATACGAAATCCCTCATTTCAGTTTTGCTTCCCTATATTATTTCCACTTACGTATTATAGATAATCCATGTCACAAAGAATGTTTAATTGTACAGTACATATTTTCAATGGTTTCATTTTTGTTGTACGAAATATCTGAATCTATGAGAAAATAGTGATGTCATTATCTGTGAGCATTTTTGAAACATATAGCACACTTGTGTTCTACAAGAATCTTGCTACCTCTTTCTGAAATATTTATGGCTAAATTTGTAAGCAATTTCTTGCCGCAAATCCTGGTTCCGTAACTTGATGAAGTGAAAGTATGCATATTGCAGGAAGCAAAAGTGTCCAAGGAGTTAGTTTCGTCAAGCACTGCAAAAGCTTTAGTTCATATCTTCTTTGCACAACGTGCAGCTTCAAAGGTACACTTTTTGAGATTCACGCAGTTGGTCATATAAAAAGCTTCCCCATGTAAATTAACTGGAGTTGGCATTCACCTATGCCATTTTTCTGGGAATAGGATTATCTAATTCTATTTGCAGTTTGCTGGTTTTCTTGCAGCTCTTTTATGTCCAGGACTATAAATTCACCTTTTTTTTTCCAGGATAAGTAATACTTACCATTGGACAGTGATCTACAAAGATTGGTTGTACTCGGCTTGTAATTCACTTAAAATAATAAATAAGGATGATCCATTATACTTTTAACATGCCATCATATGCATACCTCATAAAATGATGTAATTGTTTCCATACTGTTGTGCCCAATGGCTTGGATAAACTGTTATATCTAGTTGACTAACTTCCAATTTTTATGGAGTTCCGTTTATCTTGAAACATTACTCAATAAGATCTTATATGTTTATTTATTTATTTTCTTGCTTGCAATTTTGTTTGGTTTGCTCCACATGAAATGCATTAACGTCTCATTGAATGCGACGGCGTTCTAAACTTTTCTTTGACAAGCACCTTAAAAATGCATTAAGTTGCATTCAGTCAAAGAATAGTGGCATGGTTGTATAAAAAATTTGGTATATTCACACCTCAATATGTTTGTTCATGCAGGACATATAATTTACTCTTAGTCTTAGTGTTCGCTAATAAAAGGAAACATACGTATGAAAAATGGAGGAAATGATAAACATTGTAGAAAGCATCTGCTTTGTAGAGCAGTTCTGTCAAACACTCAAAAAAGGGATTATATCCATGTTCTTTTAATCTGAGTTGCTACTTCCTTGATGAACTTTGATAGATTGGTCCATGATTCATCTAATTGAGAATGCTATATTTTGATTTGCATTATCATGTTGAGTAGTACATAATTAATTTTTGTTATAATAGATATAAAACTGTTTTTATAACTTATTATTTGTCTCACCATGATGGATGGCTTACCAAGATGTATTTGATTATGGGAAAATATACCAAACGCTTTTTTTTTTTTTTTTGTTCTCTCTCTCTCTCTCTCTCTTTTTTTTTTTTTTTTTTTTTTTTAAACTGATACAGGTTCCTAATGTTACTGATATTGGACTTAAACCAAGGCATATAAAGAAAGTTGCTATTATTGGTGGTGGCATTATGGGCTCTGGAATTGCTACGGTTCTTATTTTGAGCAATATTTCAGTTGTTCTTAAAGAGATAGATGCTGAATATCTGCAGAAGGGCATGAAAATGATTAAAGGTTCTGATTTCTCTTAAAGAACTCTTTACAATGGTCTTAAGATGTCACTTCTTAGCAAAGACTTTCTTTTCTGAGAGTGTGCAACTTATATTTATTATAATTTTGAACATTTTAGCTACAATCAACTCATAAATACATCATGTTGTATCAGCAAATATTCAAGATCTTGTTGCAAAGGGAAATATAACAGGTGATGAAGCAAAGAAAGCATTCTCAATTCTCAAAGGTGTATTAGACTACCCAGAATTTAGACATGTGGATATGGTTATAGAGGTAAGCCATAAGGCCTTTCCAGTGAAACAAGCATAAAAGACATGCATTGAACACTTAATCAAGCATTTTTGAATATATATATATATATATATATATATATATACACATGAGTGTGATGGACAACCTCAACCTTTATTAATAATGTAGCTCTTTCTGGAAAAATATATCAAATATCATGCATTATTTTGGAACTGTCTTCTTTGTTCTTAGATTGTCTAATAAAGGTAATGGCAATTGCCATTGCAAACACTAGGATACATGGTTAAGTTGTGAGACATAGTTGCTTCTCTATAGGGACATGGTAATTACATGCAATTTGCCTCTTATTTATTGTATGGAAATGTGGGTTAGACTAAAAAAGTTATATTCTTTTTTGTTAAATAATTTCAAGCTCATTTTCAAGTAATGATATCCACTTTATGTTTTCACTGTCTTCTATATCACTGAGACTCGAACAAATTCTTACTTTAAGGATTCTGTGTACTTACTGGTTTATCTTTTATTTTAAACATTTTCTGGCAGTCTTGAAAATATTTTTCATGCAGTTTTGCTGCTTTTCAGGCTGCTACAGAGAACACTTCATTGAAACAATCAATATTTAGTGACATTGAGAAGTTTTGTGCCCCTCACTGCATATTGGCAACAAATACATCCACTATTGATCTCAATATAGTTGGGCAAAAGACCAATTCTCAAGACCGCATTATAGGAGCACATTTTTTCAGGTAATCAAACTTCTGATGATTTCTTTTTTTTTTTTCGTTCTTCCTGCTCTGTGTGTATATGTGTATGTGGGCCATACAGTTATTAAAACCATCTATGTGAAGCTTGGTTAATGAATGGATTACGTTATGTGATGTAATAAAAGTAAGAAATGTATATTTTAACATGGGATAACCTCCTTTCTCGAATCTTGAAGAGGCAAGTTGCTTGCGCTAGCATTTAGCATTGAGTAATAGTGACTCTACCATACATAACCTAAATAAAAGTTGTACAACATATGCTTATATCCAACCAATATATCTAATCAAGTCTATAAGGCACAATATAATAAAATTAGTCGTAAGTCTCTTAATTACCATAAATCAACCAAGAATAAACAAAATAAGTGAAAGCGAAATAATGGGTTCAATTGACCCATAAATGACCTACATAACAAAATTCCAACTTGAACCTTTAAATTACTACCACTAATCCTATATCTACGTTGTGCCATGTTATACTCACTCCCAAACAAATGAGTGATCAAAATCAACACATGACTCCCTTCCCCTTTTTTGGTGTGCTAGACGATGTGAAAGTAATAGGGTGAGCTAAATATAGCCCAATGAGATAATATTGCACATTACTATCATATTCTAATCAATAACTTAAAGCAATGCATAAAATAATGCCATCATTGAAGGAGCCCCTTTTATAACTCCTATAGGAATATCCTAACCAACGCATAAACCTAACTGTCTCATCTTTGTAAGGACAACTCTACAATTGGGTCATCTATCACACACCTTAAACCTAACGAAACATTTCTCTACCATTATCATGAAATTATATCCATATGCACCGTACTATATTGTTCCATATTAACATCATCCAAACCACATATAGATCTTACCAGATGCAATCCATATATCATAATTCTATCGTGGGTGATACATATATAAATTGCACACACATGATAAATATGCAACAATGCAAGTAAAAACATTATGCAAGTCAAAGTAATTATTTAATATAGAATAAAGTCATATTCATTGAAGCCACTTCATGGACCCATGCCGCTCAAATTTTGATGCTAAGCTTATACCAAGTTTATTGACCTTAAGGTGTAATAACTTTGTACAATTAACTGCAAGCCTACAATATCCTACAATCACTCCATTGCTTATATGAAAAACAATCATCTAGGTTAAGGCCTTAACCTAGGAATATTTTATACCTCAACTCATGGTTATTGAGCCTTAGAATTAATTCAAAGAAATTCTTCCTTGTTCCATTTTTCCCTTTATTAAGCACGCATTATTTCAAGCATAAATACAATGATATCTAACATCCATGCTATTCGAAAAATTAAAAGAGCACATAAACCAATGCACACATACATAATATTTTCTAAATCAGTTCATAAACATGAAAAACAAATTTATTTGGTTATGATGATATTTACCATGGAAGGAAGGAAGAACACTCAACTTCAAGCCTAACCACGGTCTAGTCGCGTTGCATGCCTTTGGATTGAGTGTGGTTATTTGAGTTTAATTCCAAACAAGATATATTTAATGCTTTATTTGAGTTTTACGATATATAACATGTATATCATGTATATATGACTAAAATATAGCATACATCATTTTAATCTACCAACGACGCTCATGACTAATTTATGAAAAACTCATATTGCAACTGATATATAGCATATGTCAGCACTGATCGTAACTGCAATTGTTATATTACTGATATCAGATTTAATAAGATCCATCATACTGTCTTTCTAACAATAACCATTTTAACGTATATAAGGGTAAGTTAATCCCTCATTTTTATGGATTGTGCTAGATCTTCACCTAACCATTCCCAAAGCACATGCACAAGAAGGAAAGGATAATAGCTCTTACCTTTATACACTCCCCACATATGTTTAGAGACCTTCATGAGCAGCTTCCCAATGCTCCTTTGGCAGCTCTTTGATATATATCTTTCACTTCTTTTTTATTTTTATTATTATTATTTTTAACTTTGTGGGTTTTGCATAACATGATAAAATTTTCCCAAGTTATTTTTGTCGTCATTCAATTAATCATGGTGAATATCTAGAAATTTATTTCTGGGAATTTGAGGAAATATATGCTGTGAACAAAACTAATTGAGCAAGATAAATGGGATAGAGATTATGGGGGGAGCTACATGTGAAGAAGGATTTAGGCCTTTTTTTGTGATTTGAGACTTCAAATTAATGATTAATTGTGTTTTTATTTCCATTATGACCTGGAAGTTGATGGTTAGAACTTGAGACCTCATCACCAGTTTGTAGAGATGAGGTTGCGTGCATTGACCATTTTTGGAAGTTATTAAGATAAGGCTGTATTTTATTTTTATAATCCTTTATAAAACATAACACAAATTATATTTTATTTAATTTATTATAAAAACTAGGAACTTGTTAGCTAAATTTTATTTTAATTCTATAGATGGTTTAAATGCTTATTTAAATATATTTGCAAGGTAAAATTGTGAGAAGAAATATCGAGGAAGCACAGGATTGCATTTGTAATTTCCTTTATTTATTTGTCATTGCTAGTCGCATTTGAGAAGATTTGTTGCACAAAGTTAAGACTTAAGAATCCATTATCTTGTTAATGACTTTGACAAATAAATAATAGCTATTTTCATGTTTTTGAGGATTCCATGTTGCAACCAAAAATGGTTGAGTCTAGAGATGTGTTCGTCATTTTGATGTTTTGCAATTGTTGAATGTATTATTGTCAAATATTTAGAACTAAGGAGGGCTTTTCATGTATCATAGGAGTCAAAAATATGAAAATGCTTTCCCAACTCTTCTGATTTTAGGGTTAAATCATTGTATGTCACAAATGTTTATACTTTTCAAATTAGCCTATCCATATTATTTTTACATCTGTCTCCATCATTTCCATTTGTAATTGTAGGTTACTCTTTATTATTGAGCCTTCTCAAGGTTTTTGTTGTACACATCCGAATTATCTTTTCTGCACCTTGACATTGTGAATCTGATCTTTTTATTGAATCACATAGTTTGGTTTTTTCTTAAAACATGTACTAGAATTTGAAGGAGAAGGAAGGACTAGAAAATGCACTCAAAAGGAAAAAAGATACAGTCCTTGCACATAAGCAAATTCAAGAAATTAAATCAATTCCTGGAAGTAAGGTAAAAGTCTCTGACCAGCTCTCACAAATCCCACCAGAATTTGAGCTCGAGAAAGACACATATCAAATCTCCCTATTGACATTATGACATTTGAGAATTTCCACCTTCCGTAGGAGTTCCTTTGCAAATTTGAACAGTATCTAAACTTTTATCTCCTTATCCAAGGCTTTTTATCGAATGAAAATTGGAAATAAACTATGAATGTCGACATCAAAGCCTTAGAGAAAACGAGACTTTAGCTGGTGGATTTGCCTGCAGAAAAGAAACTTGTGGGATGTTATTGGGTGTCATTGTAAGTATGAAACAAATGGCATTGAAGCATTACAAGGCTTGTGGCCAAAGGGCATACTGAAACATATTGTGTCATAGACTATTTAGAGATTACTACGTCAGTTACCATGATGCTTATAGTGAAAGGGTTGGCAAAAGTTCGATGTTAAAAATGCCAACCTACTAGGAAACTTGGAATAATAGATCTATATGGATGTCCTCCTATCTTTGGTAGCAACCTAGCCATTGATAAATTAATAACCTAAGGAATGCTTTGTATAGACTTGAGTAGTCTCCAAGAGTATGGTTTGGCCAATTTGCCAAAATGATGAAAAATATAGGATATAGACAGGGCTAGGAAATTATTCTTGGTTAATTAAGCACTTAGATTCGGCGTGAGTTACAACTTTTCTGGTGTACAGAGACGACATTATCAATACTTGGAGTGATGAGAAAGGGCAATAAAACTTGGATCATTATTTGATTTGGGAATTTGAGGCTAGAAGCTATGAAGGTTAAAATACTTTTCGGAAATTAAGGTGGTACACTTCAAATAGGGAATCTTTATTTCTCAACAACAATATTTCATTGACCTCATTAAGGAAAAAGGAAGTTGGCATGTAGACTGACAAGTTGACCTATTGAACCTAATCACAAGCTTGGAGAAGCAAATGAAGTTACTGTTGTGAATGAAAAAATGTATCACAGGTTAGTAGAGACACTCATTTGTTTGTCTCACAAAAGACTGAGTATCGGATATGCAGTGAGTGTGATGAGTTAATTTGTGCATAAGTTCATTCGCAACATGTGAGCTTTGTGTTCTAGTATCTCAAAGGATTCCAAGGTAGGGAATCATATTTAAATGAAACGCAAATTTAGTGGTTGAACCAAATATGAATGTAGACTATGAGCGAGTGTTATTTCAGTTTATGCACAAGTTCATTTGCAAGGACTTCAAGGTAGGGCATTCTATTTGGTTGAAGCACACATTTAATGCTTGAAGCATATACGAATGTAGACTATGCTGGCTCCATGGTTAATCCGAGATCAACCACAGGGCCTTTTGCCTTTCTTGGTGGGAACCTAGTGACATGAAGATGTACAAAAGCAAAATGTTGTGGCTAGATTGAGGGCTGAAGCAGAATTTAGATTTTTGGTCCAAGGGATTTGTGAGCTACTACAAGAATCAGTTTGAAAACTTGAATATTAAGTGTGATGGTCCAATGAAATTTTGTCTACCCAGTGCAACATAATTGCACAAAGCATATTGAAATTGATAGGAACTTTGTTGAGGAGAATCTTGATGGTGCGATGATATAATTTGCAATCAGCATTGCACATAGATTAGTGCAATATGATCACACAAAACATATTGTAATTGATAGGCACCTTATTAAGGAGAGTTTGATGCTAGATTGATATGTATTGCGTATGTGTTGTAGAACGTACCAACAAAAATAAACCTTACTCTTTTCAAAAATAACTTTGCAAACAAGCCATGAGAGAGATGGTTGTTGCTACGAGAGTCAATGAGAGAGCAAACAGAGGAAGGAGAGTTGAGATTGGAGATCGGATAATGGAGAACGAAGAAAGGAGTATGGTGTACGGAGAACGGCTCAAAGGAGGTACGAGAATGACAAATTTGGTAAAGGAAGAGAGACAAGGAGAAAGGAGCTTAGAGGCCTGGAAACAGAGAGTAAGAAGACAAGGATTGGAAATGAAGAAAGAGAACAAGGATGTGACGGTGAAGGAAGGTGGAACGATGGGAGGAGGAGCTATCGCTTCGTACTTATCGGTGAAACAAAGGAACAATCACCAGGGAAGGAAGCTGAATGGA
>JAJIYU010020129.1:0-10548 GCA_030144865.1 Tinospora cordifolia | reverse complement strand
GATAAAAGAAGGAAGCAAATTAATAAAGAAAAACAATAAAATGAAGAATAAAAAACAAAAGATAAAAAGAAAGAAATAGCAAAAAAGGGACCAGAAAAGAAAGAAAAAAAATATATATATATATATATATAGAGAGAGAGAGAGAGAGAGAGAAAGAGAGAGAGAGAGAGAGAGTGGGAGATAGAAAACAATATATTAAACTATGAACAAAGTAAGAGAAAAAAAATTATAAAAAAGTAATAAAGAAAGAAACACATATGTATATATATATATGACTAGAGTGAGAGAAAGAAATAAAAATGTAACCAAGTTAAGAGAAAAGAAAAATAAAAGAAAGAAAAACAATTATATGACTAAAGCAAAAGAAAGGAAAAAAAATAAATGCGAAAAAAATATATATATAAAATAACTAAATATGACCAAAAAGAGAAGGAAAAAAAAGACATCTTTATTCTCCAAATCAATTAGACAATCTAAAGAATTAGTAGAATTTAAGAAAAAAAATTTTAAAGATTTTTAGGAATTAAATTTTGAAAATTCTCCACCCCTAAAGTCTATACATAGCCTACATCTTCACTCATTCTTCCACGTGCCTAGCATAAAAAATCAAAGTGCTCTTTTCCTTTCCCACATAATCTCTCTCTTTAGGGTTTTTTTTTTTTTTTTTTTTTTTAACTCCCTCTTTGTCTTGGTGTTTTTATTTTGCCTATTTCTCTCTACACTTGAAAGAAGTGTGATTTCGCTTAAGAGCACAAGAGTAGTTGAGGTTCAAGCACTACCTCTAGTGGAAATGAGGAAACAAGGAAATTAGCGATTTGAGGTGGGATGATAACTTTGTTTTATGCTTTACATTTAATGAGACGAAATAACAAGCACAATAGAATATATGTTTATGACAACATAAGACTATGTTAAGGTAAATACTGATTGACGACGTGTTACTTTGTCATTTTTTAATCTTTTATGTTTTGCATGTATAACAATTTGGATATTTGTACGTGGTTGTATATTTTTGAAGAAATTGAGATTACTATGATTATAAATGTAATGACAAGATTTATGTATAATATATTGGGATGTGAGTTATTGAATGATATGCATTTGTAATTCATTAAGCTAAGACTAACAAGATAAGAATACACTTTTATGGGGCAATGGCCTATTTAAAGACATCGTTAGTAGACCCTATATGATGTGCTTCAGCACATAGATTGGGCTACTTATTGTACCCTCTAGAGATTGGTTGTAACACAACCTTTATTTGATATGAATTGAATGGATGCTCTTGTATTTGGCCAATTGAGATAATTTTGATATACGTTTTGTGCAAGATTTGAATGGTCACCTTAGGATACCTTCCCTACCAATAAGATTTTCAACTCAAACCAAATATATTGCTTGAAACGCCTAATGTTTGAAAAGTATTTCCATGTTTGTTACTTTGTACTTGTTTTTATGTATTGTATAAAACTAGGAGGATCCACTAGACTCTTTAAGCTCATCCCTTCATTTTTTTTTTTTTATTCTCAGGTACTGAAAAATTTTAACTTGGAGGATTAATTACTTTGTTTATTGATTTGTAAGGGTATTTTGAGAACAAGGTTTCTTTGAGAATTTACAATTGATGGGTCTTATGAGCACACACTTGATCTTTATTGAAACTTTGGTTATTGATGTGCAATTGGCCTTGACTATTAGATTAATCGTATGAACCTTTGAATAATTTATTTGTTTTATACTTTGAACAAATTATATGAATGCTTAATATTTTACTGCTACAGCTCATGGGCATTCATAGTGATAAAAGAGAGAGAGAGAGAGAGAGAGAGAGAGAGAGAGATATTTGATTTACAAAATGAAAAGAATAATGAAACACGCCAAAATTATTTGAAAGAAAGTTTTTTCATGAGCTTTTGAAAAAAAAAATTGTTTTAATTTTTATCATTATTAATTAATATTAATTATGTCATTTACTCATTTATGTGAAAAGAAAACTATTTGAAAAGAAAATCGAGGTGGTACAATGGCACAACCAAAAAAAAAAAAAAAGTTAATGACTTAGACTCATCAAAGAAGGAGATTGACGAGATGTGCAAAGAATTCCACAGATTTTTGAAAATGGAGAAGTCAATGGATGAATTAACCCATAATTTTGCTCACGTTCTTCAAGCATTGGAAGAAACTCAACAATAGCGATTGAAATACTCATTCAAAACAGGGGTTTTCACATGAGCAATATAGAGAAAAGTTGGGAAAAGAAAATCCAAAGGTTGGAGAAACTAGGAAGGGAGAATGATATATTGATATGTCGGCATTTCAAAGAGACAATCTAAATGGATGGGTACTTAGTGATGAAAGATTGTCTGCATTGTACAAACCCAAGGATGTGGAAAAAATTGTTAGTGACAAAGGTTATTAAAAATGCAATGCACAAGGCACAAAATTCTTCAAAAACTTAATTATATATTATTTTTGGTAAAATACTTCAAAATAGACAATAGAAAATTAATAAAAAGTTTTATCATACATCATAATGTTCATAATAACACCAATTTCTCTATCTTCTAGTTGCTCTTATTATTATGAATACTGCTTTTAATATTTAAAATTTAATTGAAGGGAAAAAAAAACCACAAAAGCAAGGAAGAATAACACCAATTACAATGTCATTGTAACAACATCTTGTTGCTTTTACAAAATCAAAACTCAAGTTTCCTTTAAAGTTTTCTATTTTGTATTTGTTTCTCATGTATATTTATTCAAAAAAGAGACAAAGTTATATTTAATACAATATTATTTCCTTTCAATATTTTTTTTTAAATAAGAAAGAAAGTGAGGTGCATTGAGCTAAAGGCCTAAGTTTAGGCGATTTACTTATCAAGTGTTGAAGCACAACAGGTGCACCTTGCCTCAAGACATGCTTAGGCTCACAAAAACGCATTGCTTGATAACATTAGTTGGTAGCTGAGGTGAGTTCAGTTGGGAGTGCATTGTCGAAATAGAAGTGGATAGTGTTATGTAAACCTTTTGTTTGCCAAGACATTTCAAGAATCGTTTGTTGTTGCAATTTCAACCAATCCAAGTAATAGTCTATAAACAATTGTCGAAGTTACGACAAATTGGATGTTTGGCTTCTTTTCTAGGAGTTTGAAATCTTGATTGCGCCACTAACAAGCATTCTAGATGAGATTTTAAAGAAATGTCCTGAATCGGTTGTATCCATAAATCAGAGCAAAGAGTAGTTCATTACAAACTTGGGTTTCACCACAACTAGGGCTGGAAGCAAGTTAGGTCGGTCAGGTTTGGGTGGCCAACCTCACCCGACCCACCATTATCGGGTGGCATCAATTTTCACTTGATGCCCCCCAACCTTTGAGATATGGGGGAGCCAACCTAATTCGACCCATGGTCGGGTCGAAAGAAATAAGTAAAAAAAAAATTAGAGAAATCAATTTGCATATGAGAAGATAAAATAAGTTAAAACAAAAAATCACTTGCAAAAGAAAAAAAAAGAAGAAAATGAGAGAATAAAAAGAAAAAAAAAAAAAGAAGAACAAAAAAGTCTGTTGTAGAATAAAAAAAATTAGAAAAAAAAAAAAGAAGAAGAAGAAGAGAAGGAGGAACAGGAGAAGAAGAAGAAGAAAAGAAGGAGAAGAAGATAAAGATGAAGCCAAAAGAAGGAGAAGGCGAAGATGAAGATGAAGCGAAAAAGGACAAGAAGATGAAGACGAAGAAGTAAAGGAGAAAAAGATGAAGACGAAGCAGATGAAGAAGAAGAACAAGCAACGATGAAGAACCAAAGGAACAATTTCAGCTTTGGCCAAAGAAGACGAAGAAGAAGAACTTGTGATTGTGTGTGCACAATGGAGATAAAAAATGGGATGAAAAGAAGGAAGGTGTGCGATTGTGCGTTTGGAAAGAAGAACGAAAAGAGTTTCAAGAATTTTAGGGATTTGTTGCTTGTGTGTGAGGTTAGGGTCAAATAAATAAATAAATAAATAAAAACTTAGTAGACGGGCCAAGTCAAGTTTGACCTTACCTTTCGGGCTAGACCCACCATCCGACCTGCTAGTTGGGTTAGTGTAAAACTAACCTAACCAACCCAACATATAAGTGAAACTCAACCCAACCCGACCAGAATTGGTTGGGTTGCGTACACCCTAACTACAACTAATGGTGATGGCTCAACATGTAGAGAAGAGAAAAAAAAAAAAAAAAAAAAAAGAAATTTGAGTCAATGGATTAAACCTTTCTTCAATGGTGGTTTCTCTTTTGGATCGTTCTATACCGTAACGACAAAAACCTCCAATGAAATGTCCTACAAAATTCAAGCCTTTGGCTCGTGAGGAAAAAGGGCTATGTTTTTGTTGTCATAAACAGTTTTCTAATTGATGTAAGAAAGAATTGAGGATACTGCTTAAAGATGAGGTTGAGTTCATGACAAATGTGTCAATTATGAGCCACAAGCTAAGTCACAAAAGGTGGAATTGTTGCTAAATCAATTCACTAGAAGGATTACCTTCATTTGAAGTTTCTTGGGAGTTTGCTAACTCAATTCAGTATCAATTTCAACAGTTCCAGCTTGAGGATAAGATGTGACACTTTTTTTTTTTTTTTTTTTTGTGGTTGGGAGGGGGGTTGGTGGGTTGTGGATTGTAGGGTTGGAGAGTGCAGATAAGTTTTCTATTTTGCAAAGTCATTCAAAGAAAGAAAGAGGGTAAAGTAGTCCACAAATGTTTTAGGGCAAAAGGTGTATTTTGTTGATGTTGTAGAAAGAAGTATAAAAGGGAGAAACTCCATAAATATAGTATTCTTTCAGAGAACTATTAGGTTGGAAGACAACTAGTTTGAAATATTTGCATTGTGTTTTTCTAAATTGTTGTATAGCTTGGGTTCTTTGGAATTGAATTCTTGGATACCTAATAAACGTAAAACATAATGTTTGTAATTGCAAACTTAGCAGTAATATTTCCATCTCAAAGATGATATTAGTATTCATTTCTTTTGATATTTAAAACTGAATTGAGAAAAAATAAAACAGAAGCATAGAAGAGGAAGGAACAATTACAATACCTTTATAACAACATCTAATGAGTTTTTTTCAATGTTTTTCTTTCGTATTTTCAGTTGTGTGTCTATTTATAAAAAAGAGAAAGCAAATAGTATATATATTATATTTAAAACTCAGAATGTCCTTTGGCATAAAAGGAGAGTAATAAAGTGAGACAAACACCTAATTTGGTGCCCCTCACCAGACAATATTGAGCTGCCACCTCAAGGTGGGTTTGATGTGCACAATTGAGCTCGCCATGACTTCACCATACCAAAGTATATATATATATAAACAAAAAACAAAAAATTTCTATCTCTTAATGATCTATGATTTTTTAAGATGGGTTTTAACAAACATAATTATATACTTATGACTTGCTACATAATAGAATATAATAATCTATAGTAAGATTTCACATATTGCATGAGTAACAAGCTATTTTGTGACTTTTATGCTCAAAATATATAGGAAATAAATGGATAATTACACATAATTTATTAATTATATATTACTTTTGTTTTATATTAAAGTTTTGTAAATCTCATTTTGGTTTTTAGATTTATAACAATTAAATGTGAAATTATATTTAAATCACATGTATCTTTGTTCATGAAGGATAACTTCTAACAAAAGTTATGGTTGGCATTGATTTATTTATTTATTTTCATAATGTGCTTGTAAACTAAAGAGTAAAATCCTAGAAAAAAAATTCTTTGAGTTTTACAAATTATCGCAATATTTGCCCTGATTTTTTTTAAGCAAATAATTTGACTACATCTAACACAATTCAATTAGTGAAGCGGTAAAACCTCAATGAAAATTTATAAAGTTATGTCAAACATCCGTTCCAATGATTATGGGTACATAGGAAAAGCTCCTTCAGGAAATTTACAAGGAAAAGTGGGAAACACATTTAAATTTTGAACACGTGAACGAACGCTTATAGGTTATAAGCATATCAGCCAGATAGGAGCATCTTGACAAAGGTTAAAGCTCATAGAAACGGGAAGGAGAATCTTAAATGATGTTGAATGCAGCAGAAAATATTTTTTAAAAGATACATGAATAGATGCAATTTGACACCGTCTACTACACATAATTATCTGAATGAATAAGCACAAAGGACTCATAAACACCATTAAGAAGAACTTATGCTGAAGCCTCAAGATTTTGATTAAGCACTTATCTCCATCCTCTCCTTGCAAATCAAATATTTCTATTTCTTTTTTCACTCAATATCAAACATAAAATGCTAATAATTCTCATTTAACTTCAAGCCAAGCAGATAACATCTTATCAGAAAGAGAGGAAATCGTCCTTGTTTATTTGGTTCCTGTTTGTTTGTTCTAAGAGAAAGTCCTAGGGTTAGACTGCTAATCACCTCCATCATTTAACATGGCAAGCACATTCATTTTTTATCAATCTAAAAAGATAACAAATAGAAATTTCACTCACCTTTTTTCAACAAGGAATGATGATTTGATCAGACAAGTCTTCTAAAACTTGTGCATAACAGGAATTGTCACAATGAAATTGCTAAACGTACAAACACGAAAATTTTCTGCAATCTTAGAACCAATCAGAAGTCAGAACCTAACCAAAAGAGATACTCCAGCATTACCTCAGAAAAAAAAGGAAAGAAATAGAAGATGCGGCGAAATCACAGATGAGATTGACGCTAAACCTATTACAAAGAAGTACCATCAATTGAATAACATGCAAGAGAAAGGCGCGATGCTCAATACTTCCACAATAGGTCTATAACATATTCAATTCACAGCTTGAGCATTTCTTCAAAAACACATCAACAGTCCGCTCACACTACAAGACTAATTCAATTCAATCGTAAGCTTTATTGGACGGAACGAGAAATTCAGATCGGTAAATCATTCAAAAACCTAGAGTCAACTTTTTTCTTTTTTTCCAATTACAGATTTTCTTATACAACTAAGGTAATCCAATACACTTTTTTCATCCGATCAGAAGTCCCCAAGAATCTCATCAGATTAACAACACATCCCTTCAATCCGAAACGAAGAAATCAGCAAAAAGCAATAAACAAATAAATAAATAAATAAAATAAGAAATACCGTTAATCAAGACTCCAAACGAAAACCCTAGAAATCCAAGAACTGCGTACTGGTTTTCCAAGAATTGGAGCTCCAGTATGTTACCGAATCTCTATAACGGGAGGCATAGACGACGATTGATAAAAAATAGAACAAGAAGCAAATCAGTGCACGCGCGCGCGCGCGCGCTAGAAAGAGATAGAGAGCGATAGATAGAGAGAGAGAGAGAGAGAGAGAGCACCTTATTGGTTCGATCTCACGGAGCGGAATAAAGGACGAATTTGGGGTAGTAGCAGTAGAAGTAGAAGTGGAGGTGAAAACGATGACAGCTTTCACCGCTGGCTCAGTCGTTCTCCATTGCCGATGTTCCTCCACTGGGCGAACCAACCACCACGTGGCACTGAGCGGTACAGCTGGCTTTACGTCACGGGATCAAAGCCCTCTGGTTCTTGGAGACTCTGAAAGCTTAAGGGGGTCCCATTTTTCACCTAACCCGTACTGTTAGAAGAGTAATAATAAAATAAAAATAGTTGTTTGATCTATTTAATGTACATAATATTCAAATTACTCATAAATTATTATGTTAAATTTTTATTTCAGTAATTTTTTTATATTAGATGCTGAAATAAAGTTTGTTTTTATAAGTTAAGTACTATAAAAATTAAATGTGAAATTCATATTTTATAATTAAAAATTATAATTTTATAAAAAATATAAATTAAAAAATTTATACAGCTTTAATTTTAAAACTTTAATTGTGAAAAAGATGACCAAAATATTTTATTTTTTATATAGAAGGGCAAAATTGTTAATTTTATTATAAAATCATTTATTTTAAATGGTACTTCCTCTTACTTTTTTATGAAATAATAGAATTAAAATAAGAGAAAAGGTGTATGTTTCGTGATTGTGAATTTACAATTGTTGAAAAAATAATAAATTGTCTCCAATGCAGTAAATTAATAATATATACACATTTATCTAATAACTATGAATATTGTAGTTACATTAATTTCAATATTATCTTAAACATTACTACTTTGAATTATGCAAAAACACGAAGTTATTGTAGTTGAAAACTCAAGAAGATACCATGCTTAGGCAAGCTTAAGAATGACAAATTTTTTCGTCTCGTAAATAGATATATAAACTCAAATTCGTCTATTTATTAATCATTTCACATTCATATCATGTTTAACTTATATAATTTAACTAATTTCTAAAATTATTTTTACAAAAAAATATATAAATTTAAATATAAATAATTTGCTAAAAAAGAGCTCTTTGTAAGGCTTATTAGAAAAATCGTTGCCGCATTTTATTTACTAAATGAATTCATTTCTATAATTTCCTAATTGTTCCAAATTCTTATAAATTAAATTAATAAAATTTAATTTATCTTGTTCTTTCTTGGATTATCCATTCATCTAATATTCGTCGGCTTCTAGTTCTACTTTCTGTAATTGAGTTTGGGCCTTTTTTAGGTGTTTGATACCCCCAACCCAACACAATGCTTCCCCTATACTTATTTTTTGTGGAAATTACAAACAATGTTCGTTTTTTTTAAATATTATCAAAAATATTTACCCATTTTTTACCGCTTTCAATCATATCAGTTTTTCAAAAGTATTTACAGTTTTATCATATAAATCGTTGTTTGCCCTAGTCTCCGTGTCCAGCGGCTTGCTCACCATTGCCGTTGCCTGCTACTCGCCTCGCCTGTTGCTCACCGATGCTACTCCATTGTCCTTCATCGTTGATCTATTTCATTGGTTCACGATCTATTTTGCTTTTTCGTTTCCTTCACCGCCAATCTAGTTCTTTTTTTAGGGCATGATTGATTGTTGGTTGAAGAAGACGAGAGGAAACAAGAGGAACCAAGAGAATGAACAAGCAGCGTTTAGCATCATTTCAATTCGTTCGCTGGGTTCATTGTAGAAGAAAAGGAAGAAAAGGGCACTGAAAGGAAGAATGTTCTGGTTCTAGTCCGTTCTGCTCCGACAAGCACAACAATAAGGTAGTTTCTATGCTCCGACGAGCACAACAATGAGTCAAGCTTATTCATTACCACTTCACCTTTTCTAGTTACGATGAACCTTAGCCGCAGGGGATTTCATCGTTTGGAGCAGCTAAACCGACAAGAACTGCTTCAAATGTTGTTGAATTCTCCGGTTGTGCAGACTATATTGTACTCTCAAGAGTGCTGCGTATACTCGTTGGAGCAAGCTGTTTCGCTGAAGAAAATTCTCGAGAAGAACAAGCTTCTGCAACAGATCCCCTCTATCGATTCTTCTTCTTCTTCTTCTTCTTCTTCTTCTTCTTCTTTCAAACGTCATTAAAATGATTCTTAACAAGTTCAAGGTATTTCCATGGCCATAGATCATCTCTTTACTCATTCAGTAGCTATTCGATTAGTTTTCCCTCCAATTGATATCTTGGAAAGTTGATTACATAGAACCAGAGTTCCAGAGTATTGACAGAGTGTAAAGTGTTTTTTGTTTGAAATTGATGCAATAGAGTATAAATTTGATACTGTACAGTGTTTTTAGTTTTTGAATTTGATGAAACAGAGTATATGAAAATTTGATTTTGTTTTTTGCGTTTCGTTTCCATGTTGAAAAGATCAAAGTTCATCCATATTATAGTAGAATCCATCCTTATCCACTTACTGTAACGCTTTAATCATGGTTTACTACGCATGATAGAGCATTAAAACAATATTTAATGACTGATATTGGAACTGGTAATTAATGAACCAGGCGCACGCTTTGGAATTACTCCTGTAACTGCTAATTTAATCATGCATGGCGGCTTCACTCTGACTTTATTGTAGGGTTTCAACATCTGCTTATATCATCATTCTAATAGTCACCAAAATGTTGAGTGGAAATTACAAACAATGTTGGTTTTTTAAAAATATTATCAAAAATATAAACAAAATATACCAAAATATGCTTCAAAATTTAGTTTACATATTATTTTCTATATATTGTATGTATATTATAAAAAATATAAACAAAATATACCAAAATATATCATAATATACCAAAATGTATCATAATATACCAAAAAATATAAACAAAATATACCAAAATATACAAAAATATACCAAAATATGCTTCAGAATTTAGTACACATATCATTTTCTATATATTGTATGCATATTATAAAAAATATAAACAAAATATACCAAAATATATCATAATATACTAAAAAATATAAACAAAATATACTAAAATATACTAAAATATACCAAAATATAAATAAAATATACTAAAATATACAAAAATATACAAAATATGCTTCATAATTTGGTACACATATTACTTTCTATATATTGTATGCATATTATAAAAAATATAAACAAAATATACCAAAATATATTATAATATACCAAAAAATATAAACAAAATATACTAAAATATA
>JAJIYU010020128.1:0-10525 GCA_030144865.1 Tinospora cordifolia | reverse complement strand
ATGCACTTGTACCTGACACCCATAAACAAGTCCAGGTAACATAGATTACAAGTATCATTTATCCTATTGAAGATGAACGTGTTGATGGAGTAACGATAGCAAATCTCCATTGTAAAATGATCCCAATTTTCATGTTTACTCAAGAGCGACATCTCATATGACAAATCAAGAAGGTATCCTTAAACCCCTAAACCCTCATTCTGGTACTAATAACATTTTTGTTGGAAATGGTCAAGCCTAACCAATTACTCATACCTGTTATGCTCTATTGCCCTTACATGGTAAATTAACTCTTAAAAATGTATTAATTGTTCCATATCTCATAAAGGTTTCATTATTTGTTAGTCAATTCATTGATGATAAATGCTTGCTCTTTTGAATTGAACTCTTTTGGCTTTGTTGTCAAGGACTCCAAGCAACTGAAAATAGCTAAAGGACATAATCAAGGGAAGTTATTTTTTTCTTAAAGATGGCCAGGTAGAAGCTTTAGCTCCAGCCAATACTCAATTAAGAGAACTTCTGCCATTTGGCATTCTTGTTCGAGTCATCCTAATCATGCATTCTTGAGAAGTTCAGAAAATGAAAAAGCCATAAATAATTCTAAATGGTTAGTTAAGGATTTTATTTGTACTAGTTGTCAACTTGGATAACCTTGCAAACTTTCTTTTAATAAATCATAATCATTTTCACATTTTCCTCTTGAGAAAATTCATAGTGACTAAAGAACTCCAATTCATTTAAAAAAAAAAAAAAGGAAACCAAAGAATACATATATTAATAAAGAAAAACTGCCAGATAAGCTATGTGGACAACATTACATAGACTGCATAATATTGTACCAATTACCAAGCCAATTCAAATTATGTCATCTCAAAAATTTCAATAATATGTATTATTTGGTGATGATTTCACTCAATATACATTGTTATATTGTTAAATCCATTAAGGCACATATCTGATTTTTACTCTTGCTTTCTAAAGTTTCAAGTTTTTGTTGAAAATTAGTTCATCAGGAAAATCAAGAATTTCTGATGGAGGCGGTAAATTTACTTTAAAAGATTTCAATAATCATTTAAATCAATGCGGGATCAAATAAAAAACTTTTTACCCCATGCACCAGAACAAAATGGATTGGCTGAAAGAAAGCATCTCATATTGTTAAGCCAGGCTGAAACCCCCCTTTTCATGTCAATCGTTCTCTAATATATCAGGTAGATGCCTCCTTAACTGCTTCATATCCTATAAATAGATTACCTTTTTCTCCTACTAGTAAGGAAACCCCTTCTTTTGATTTATTTGATTAACATCATGATTATTCTGGTTTTTGCATTTTTGAATTGCATTGTTTTATACATTTAAAAACATCTAGCACGCATAAATTTTTGAACAAGATTGCTCCTTGTGTTTTCTTGGGGTATAGCCCATTATGTAAAGGCTATCAATGTCTTGGCCCACATATATATAGACATAGTTTTTAATGAAAATAATTTTCCTTTTACACATAAGGAATTTCTTCCTATTTCACAAGATTTTTTTATGACCACCTTTCCTAAATTTACACATATTTCTTAATACGTAATTTTTTATGAAAACAATATTCCTTTTATACACAAGCATCTCATTCTATTTCACAAGATTTATATAGACATAAAAATCATCAAAGAGACTACTTTCTTCTCCAAATCTTTTAATTTTCCTTGCTCTAAACTTTAGAAACCACATCGTTAAATAAAATTACTAATGAGAACTGAGAAGCAAGAGCAAGGAGATCATTACCACCCAGTTCTTAAGGGCTGATTTACTGATTTTCTGATTTTCACTTGCTCCTTCAAACAGACTCAATGTCTTTAAGGCTTCATCTTCTCTCATGAAACGCAGTAAATCATCTAAGAAGATATACCTGCCATCAGATTTAAAAAATATATTAAAAAAAAAAAGAAGAAGAAGAAAGAAAAGAAATCATTCCTTCTTGAAAGAACATTTCAACTAGTACCAAAGTAGGGAAATCATTAAGTGTCTCCCTCCTAAGGAAGGGCAGCATTGGCACAAATAGATACATGACAAATCCTATTACTCCACAACAATAGGTCAATTTTTAAGAAAACAAGAGTGCTTAAAGTGTCTAACAAAAAGACAGTGGCAGGAATAATATGGCATTCCACTTACCAAATACGGTTCCAAACTTTTCCAAAATTTGGCAAACTTCTATAAATTATTTCCTTTTTTGACCACCGAAGTGCAAAGTGGATGTTAAAAACAATTAATTAATTACTTAATTAAAAAAATAACTGCAAAAAAAATTAACAGAAATAAATCAATCAAATTCCAAACACTTGACAAAATTTAATAAACTTTGATAAAATTTCTATTTTTCAATTCAAAAATACAAAGTTCACAAAAAATTGACAAAATCAATAAAATTCAACAAGATTGAAGGGTCAACAGTAATCATCGATAAAAAACAAAAACTAATAAAATTTATATCACTTTCAGCCTCACCAACCAACATAACAACATAAAATTTTAAAAATAATTTAAAAAGCTAACAAATTATGTAGTTTACAGTGCATGCTTTACCAAAAAGAGAAGAAAAGAAGCAAAATAAATAAATAAACTCTTTTAACTAACTTTTATAAAACAAGATTACAAAAACACTACAATTTAAAGTTCAAACTAATAAATTAAGCATGGTAAAATTTAAACTAGCAAAATATATGCTCAACAAGCAAGCATCACAAAATAACTATCAAAAAAAAAAAAAGCTACCATCACATATTCAGCTATCCATGTAACAAGCTTAGCGGGAAAGATATGTGGCCATCAAGGAGATTAAGTAAAACGGAATTGACCAAGTGATATCACTATGGAAACTCTTGTTTCTTCTATATATATATTACCTTAGCTCCATGAAAAAACTTCTACGCAAGCACATGCAATGAAGCCGTCTGACAGTCAAGTGAAATTCAATTCACGAAATAATTTGATGTATGGACTTATTCTATTTTTATATTTGAATTATGTAACATCAAAATCTTTCTTCTTTTTTTTCTTTACTATTTGACTATACATAATTATCTCAATGAATAAGAATTTTGCTCTTTTTTACCAATATCTCTTGGGTTATGAGCGGACATTTTACCAAAGGTTTCTGTTGTGTCATCTACCCATGTGATTTTCGTTGATTGATTTGGTTAGGTCACTTATTGGTATTTTTATATATATTAAATGCAAAACCCCAAAAAAAAAGGATTTTAGGATATTCTATAATATATATAATACAAATACTTATTACTTTTCACTACTTGGTATTTTTATATATTTAATTGAAAAAATTCAGTCTTCTACAATTTATAAAACTAAAAAACAAAAAAAAAACTTCAGTTTTCCACAGTTTACAAAACTGAAAAATTCAGTTTTATAAACTGATTTTTCTTTTTGGTTTATAAAACTGAATTTATGTATTTCACTCATATATAAAAAATTAATTAAAAAATATTAATTTCAATCATCATAATCTAACCCAATCTCCTTCTACTTTACATTCATTTCCCATCACGTATAAGCAAGCGGCATCCACATACAACGCATGTACACGTTTACTACTATATATAATAGAAATACTGGAGACTTCTCATGATGAAGCGTTTTTATCCATGATTTATATAATGCCCTTTGTTTACTTATTTAACATTTTGTTTCCAATTAATTATACTATTAATGAACGGCTAATATAGCAATTTTAACAAATTCAACTTTTACGCTTTACATTTTAACTGGAAGTTGGTGAGCACAAAAAGGTTTCAGTTTCAAAAACTGATTATGCCTTAGTTCTGTTAACGTTCACATTCCCAAACATCTCTCCTATTTGTATCTTTCAATTACAACAGTAACAACAGATTTACCAGGTTTAAGTTTTATATAGTCACTTTATCCAGTTTTTACACCTTTTAAATTTCAAATAAATTCGTTGAACTGGTGAGATGTGCTCATTCTCAACCCCAGCAAAATTCAAAAGCTCCACTAGACACTTCTTACAGGTATTTCCTGCAAGAACCGAAGAAGAGTTTTTAGTGATGTTTCACAGTTAGATTTTTTTTTTTTTATTTCTTCCTGTTCTTTTAAGTAAAGTTAATTTTTCAATCATTATTAGGAAGATGATTACAAATTTTGTTTTGCACATGGTTTAACAAGTGAATTTTTTTGGAGCAAGAAGGAAAATTAGAGATTATTTTTTAGTGATGCATTTTATCATCAAGTACTACTTCAGTTGCACACAAGAGTCAAACAACTTTGATTTTCAATCATACAAGTTAGTATAAAAATGGGCATCTACAAATTACTCTTCCCAAGAAATTAATCTGTCCACAGATTTCTTCCATCACTAAGCAATCAAGGCAATTCATATATCAATTTACTGTGATAATTGATTAATTATTATTTGGTTTTCCACTTTTTTTTTTCCTTGAATCACATTAGCTCTAACTCTTTTTGATGTCCCCCATAGCAAACAAGTTGCTTACTTGCTTGAGGTCAACATGTAGAGAAGAGGATTAAAAGACAAATACTTCTTTGAGAAAGGGTTGGACTTTGGAGTTGCACATTGAAGTGCAGCGCCTCAAGAAAGAACAGATTGATATTCTTTCTTTTAATTATACTGTTTATTTTATGTGGATTAGATGTATTAAATATTACTTTTATCATATATTTTAAGTGTTAAAGAAACATCCGTTGGAGTGAGAGTTAAAAATGAAGTAGTTTCTGATGTACCAATGGCAGAATATTAATTCTATACTCTTAAGAGTTTGATCCTAAATGTCGTTACTTTTTCATTGTTTGGCTACATTCTTAATATTATACTTTACTAATTAATGAATGTACAATTTTTGAAGTATCAATTGATCATTGTACTTAAATTTATTTTACCATAGGATCTCATTATATGATATTTAATTCTAACATGCAATTATTTATTAAAATTAAATATCATTAGTATTAGTAACATCTTAAGTGTCTATTTATATTAGTTTTTTTAACTTACAATTTAAGCATATATGTAAAAATTCTCCAAACTTTTATAATTTAGCTTCTTTGAGTTATTTCAATTTTCAAGTGACACAAATCAAGTCAAAACCAACTTTTTCTAATAGAAACCACTTGACCCAAAAGATATAGCTATCAAAAGCAAATATGCTTGTAATGAGGTTCACACACAAGGCCTCCTAAACAAACCTTGCTTTAATACTATATAAGAAATCACTTAACCCAAAAGTTAAAATTACCAGATAAAGGTCTAACTGTGTATATCAATCGTAAGCAGATAGATTATTAACATTTTCAATGTTTAACATATCTCATTGATGTGTTCCAAATTAATGTTGTACATTTTATCAAATTGAATATACTAATAAATTTAATGAAGATTTTCAATAGTATTAATAGATATAATGTCACATTGACATGCATAATATTTGTAATATGAGCGTGTATGTATTTTCTTTATTTTTTGGACAAGGGGAAGGGGGAGGGGGTTTGATCGCTCAACCTCTTGGTTGAGGAATGGGGCCGCTTACCAACTAACAACCCATGTGTGATGTTTGTTAAAAATAAAAAAATGTTAATCTAAAAACACATATTTCAAATCACTATATTTATACTTAATGTGTTGTCATCGTTTCTAGTAATAATTATGTATATTTTAATATCTATATAACACTACAAAAATTGTTTAAACTTCTTAAGTTGGCAATTTTACAAAATATCTCTAAGATTTCTTGAAGTTGAATTAATATTGATTTTTAAAGGTCAAAGTACAAATGCCAAGTAGAATTTTTGAACCTTGTTTCCCAACATCACCAAATTTTCCATCAAGCTATTTTAGGAAATTACTGCAAATAAGAATGTTGTAGGGAATAGAACTACATACTTGGACCTAGGCTTAGCAACATTGTGGAAGATCTTCTTGGCAGCTGCTTTTGCCTCAACTTCACTTCTAATTTGTGTTGAGTCATGAGTTGAATCCTGTATCCTCTCATCCAGTGTTGAGAGGACGCCATACCGCACTATATTTATCATCCTTTTCATGTTCCAAGCAGATATATTTTTCTGATTTAACTTATGCAATTGGTCTATTGGGATACCTTCGTCTTGCTGCTTAGAAATTGGACCAGATGCTCTGAAACTCCTTACAATCCGAGGGCTCCTCTGCAGCCCTCCACTGCTAATTACCACCTTCCCGCTCTTCATATTAGGCAAAGCAGTAGCTTTAAGATCAGATGGCATCTTTGCCCCAGCATTCTGAAGCCTCTCAACCTCGTCCAAAACCCTTTCCTCCTCTTCCTGCTGATTCTGGATTTCAATCAATGGCGGGCCAGAAAGTGTCTCAATCACGTATTGATTAAACAATGATTCCTGAATTCTATCAAAATAAGCGCTCACATGAAAAGATGAGGCCAGAACCTTAACAAGCAAGGTCTTCACAAGCCACAGTAGAGTACCCACCAATAGACACACCAGAATTCTAGTAATATACGGTAAAGCCTTGTTATTCACCTCTCTTTCCACCTTGTTGTCGAAAATATAATGCCAAGCAATTAAGACTAGACCCAACCAGAGACAATTCTGAACAGCTTTTCTTAAACCATAAACAAAATATAAAACCCTTTTCCTCAGAAGAAAATTACGCTCTATGAAGAACACCACAAGCCGTACTCCCCAACCAGACACCAAACGCCCACATATCAGAACCAGAATCATTAAATCCCATTTCCACAATGGAAGATCCCATAATTTCCTCTTATTTAAGAACTTGATAGTAAGACTACAAATTAAGGCAGCAAGAATTACTACCAGACTCAACCATTGAAGCACAGTCAATGAGCTTAGATTCGCCTTCTTAAGATCACCAGGAACATCATCTTCCGCAAAAGGATCGTCTTCCTCATCATCAATAATCTTCGCCAAGAACCCGGATTTCACCAGACCGGACTTCGGCGTCCGTCCTGATTTTTTCTCCGGCTCAATTACCGGAGAGTCTAGTAACCTAGATTTCGTGGTTTTTGTCCTCAAGAAACCTGATTTCCTCTGAAACGAAGCATTCGAGTTACATCTCACCACCTGATCTTCTCCTTCTACGGTACCTCCTCTACTTCCGACTGACTTCGGTGATCCTCGACTGTAGTTCTGATTCCGAAGATGGTGGAGATGAACGGATTCCGGCGAAACTTCGACGCTATCGGAGACAGGTTCACGGAAAGAAACCTTAGCTTCCTTCGGAGAAATCTGGCGAATCGTAGGGCTTTCGCTAACTGGTGCTAATCCGTGACTCTGTTCCTCGAAAAACTCCTCCATTTCCAAATCCATATCCAAAGACACCTCGCCTGAAGCTCTCTGCTTGTGCAAGAACTGTCCAATGAGCTTCGACGGCGGGTCATCGACGCTTTGCTGCTTCGGCTTTTGCTGAAAATCAAACACATTATTGTTATTATTACTATATTTACTCCCGTTGCTACTACTCTCTCCAGTTCCAGAACCATTGTCTCTCCAGAAATCGTAGCTCGATCCTCTCCATATGTCTCCTTCTTTAAGCTTCGCTTCTGCTGCATTACTATAACCGTCGATGCTACTATTGTTGTCTGCACCGTCGATCTTGACGGCGATGTCTCTTCGGCTACTGGAGCCGCCAGACTTCAGGTCGTCTTGGTCGGAGAGAATCGGGCGTTTCTCGTGTTGGTGTTCGTCCGCTGAGGGTGGAGACATCTTGAAGTTTTGGTTAGAACTTAATGATTTGAACGATTTTCGCAGAGATTCCATTAATGCAAAGGAGCAAGTGAACGTGAAGAAAGATCGTGTGCTTTTTGGGTTTGTTTAATGCAAGAGAGAGACAGATTGGTCAGTGAGTGCCAAGGTCGTAGAGTACAAAAGTGTCGTAGATTGAGGGCGTTAGCGACGCGTGTCTCGAATCGCCATTAAAGAAAGCTTAAAATTACAGCGGAAGTCTGTGAACAAAGAACAGGTGGCACCGTGGCGGTGAAGCTGGGAGAGTTACAGTGACGAAGCAGGTGCATTTTGTTTGTTAAAGACAACTTTTAAAACGTAGACTTCTTATTCTAGATTGCCCCTGGTTGTGGGCTTAATAACCATACTGCCACAAGACCACTTTTAGTCGTTGCTATGTTTTCTGGGAAAGAGATCAGTAAATACGAGGTCATAAAACATTATAATTTCATTAATTTTTGACAAAATGATTGCTATGAATTCAAAAACAAAAATATTAAAATAATTATCATAATTATTTTTATATACGAGTATAATACTTATAAATAATTATTATATATATGATCATTCATCTAATAGTGATAAATATTGTACTATATAAAAATATGTAATTACAGGATATACAGTATTGCTCCTTAAAATAATAAAAAATATAAATTAATTTGAGTGAAACATCAATTAAAAATATTATACAAAAATTTGAAGCATTAATAAACATTGTGTGTTAAAAAATAAATAAAATTAACTTTGTGATTTAAAAGGATAAATTTTATTAAAAATGAATAAAAATTATAAGCAATAGCGAATAACAAATACATAAACAACTACATATTTTATAATTAACTTGAAAATAATACTTAAAAATGTAAGAATGAACGAGCATATTTTTATAATAATTTTATTTTTAAAAGGAAATTACATGAAAAGGAATTTAATGATAGAAAATTATTTTTATATTAAAATTAGAAGTTGAGAATTAGTCCAAATTATTCGTACAGCATCATTTTGATAAATAAATTTTAATTCTTTATGTATTTGTCTTTATTAAATTAATGACAAAAAATGGATGCATAATGAATGTCATAGGTCATTTTTGACCTTTCTTAAATTTTAAAATTTTAGTTTTATTTAACATTTTCTTATTTATTCATCCATGTAGTCCATTATTTTTTTTAATTAATAAGATTTCCTTCATTTAATTTGTGATAATAATATTAATTAAATTTATTTCTTAAAAGCAATTTAATTACTAATTTTTAAAAATTAAAAGTAGAGAAACAAGTATGAATAATTTTTATAATATTTTATTATATAGACAACAATTGCACATATTTTTGTTCAATAAAAAAGTTAAACCTGTTTTTACTAAAATTGAGTTGTATTATATGTTTTAATAAAATTAAATTATTGAAATTATCAAAAATTATTAATAAAGACAATTAAAATAAAATTTTGAGGAGTTTAAAAAAAAGATAAATTAAAAAAAGTATTTAAAAGTCTACAATGAACAGTATATAATAATATAACAAGTGCATTGATGGCATTCTTGAAATTATTCGCGAAAGCTGAGGGTAGCATAATAAATAGGCAAAGACGTTATGCGTGTAATGTGATTAGGAGGTGAGAAAAGGACCTCGAGCGACGAGGCAAGAGCCAAACTTTTTGGGTAATTCGCCCGCGAGTCGAAAGACTTTGAAGGCAAGGTGAGTCGCTGCATTTAAGACAACGCTACCACTAAATGCGGCTTCTCGAAACCTCGTCTTTTTCATTTCACCATAAATAAATAGACAACAAAAACGCAATAAAGAAGACTATAACAGAATTTTGGAAGAATGTTTTTTCTCGTATTGTTAGGTGAGCTGTGGACACCTGTGGGATACACACGAAACATGTATAGAATCATTATTAGGACTATCATACTTATCGACCATTGATAGACGGAGCAAATTAATCAACCAAAATTAGCTTCAGTCATTATATATTGAACTGAACTCATTTGGTGCATAAAATGAGATAAGATTATTTTGATAGAATAAGATAATATGAAATAGGATAAGATATAAAAATTTTAAAAAAATATAAATAATTTTTTTTTGGTAAAATAATTCAATCCCACAAAAAATAGTGAGTTTAAGTTATTTCACCAATATAGGATAAGTAAGTGAGTCCAGATAAATTTTTATCCTATCCTAAAGAGCTTCAAACACCTAATGAAGACAAAAATTTGTTCAATTCTAGTCCTATCCCACGTAACAAACAGGACTTAAAAGTGAAGCTGAAATAATTGGTAGCACTTGATGAGTTTTAGGTTGTATTTGATTTTTTTAAAAATAAATAATTATTTATTTATCAAAATTTCTTTTTTACACACTCTTAGATATAAAAAATTTATATTTGAAACTTTTGATTTAAAATTTTATAATAGTTCAAATGATAATTAGTTTTAAGGTGTCTATAAAATTGATTTAAGATAAATTGTAAAAAAAAAAAAAAATCTAAGCTATTGTTAAAACAAACGGGCCTCATGGAATAAATTACTACTAATGAGAGCAGAACGCATCCAAAACTTTTCAGGATTTAGAAAAATAAAACAAGGCAAGAGCCTACTTACAAAACAAAATAATGGTGCAACTATGATTGCTGTTTGTGGTCTTATTATGGGTGAATGGCATCATAGATTAATTGCGCTATATTTCTTCTTTTTTTTTTCTTTTTTGTTTTCCTTTCTTTTTTTATTAAAATTATAGAAAAT
>JAJIYU010020127.1:0-10525 GCA_030144865.1 Tinospora cordifolia | reverse complement strand
ATCTTTATGACATGAAATTTGAATCAAAAGTCTTAGCTATGTGACAATCAAAGTTGGCATGATGAAATTACACAAGGCAATGATTTTTCCTTCAAATAATAATAAACAAATCGAATTTCGATATATCTTTCATTTAATTATTTAATTATAAAATATATGTCATTGGTTTCTTTTGAAGTGGTTGTTATGTCAAATATGAAATGTGGTTCACCGCTCCCTCTCTTTTAAAGTAAAGGGAGAGTTAGAAATATACCTCAATAAAATAACATTTTACTTACACCTAAATATAACTTTCAAATGGTATAAGAATAATGTCAATTGAAAAAAGAAAATTGGAAATGCTCTTAAAACACACGATATTATTGTTGAAAGCTTGTTATATCGTCTCGAGCTATGTATGGTGACATTTAAACCAAAGAATATAGTAAATACATTTAAATGTTATTGTAACTCTAATTTATTATAAAGATTTTTATAACCATAAGGTTAGTATTGGATATAATTTTGTAATAACAAATAAATTAATTTGTCTAATCATTGGATTTATTAACATTACTAATATTTTTCTTTTTTATAGTCATAAGCCTATAGATAAAAAAAAAAGTTTAGATTGAAATAGATGTATTGATGTACATAAGATATCATAAAAGTGTAGAATATTATGAAAACAAAAGTTTTTCCCTTTATTTGTCATTTTTTTTGTTCCTCTTAAGCATGTTTGTATTATATTATTTTATTTGTAAGTAATTCTCTTTTTGTTTTATTGCAAAATAAAATTTTATTGTCTTAAAATTTTCATGTCATTCCTGAATATGATACAAAAAAAAAAGATTTTAAACATTATAAATAAATTAAAGATAAATAAATAAGTTAACTTCACAAAACTATACGTGAATATTACTTTCCATGTTTTATTTTTATTTTTATTATTTTCTTATAAACAAATTTGGATATGGATTCTTGGCAGATCATACTTTTTGATAAACAAATATTTTTTTTAATAATTTGTATTTAAAAAATTATTTTATTTTCTTTCATATCTTTTGAAAATTATTTAACAACTTTATTTTTAACATATTAATTGATGCTTAAATAAAAAATTCAAAAAATTACTTTTTTAAGTGTTGACATTCGAGATTACTTTTTGATAAAAAATAATTTTTAATAAATTTTATTTAAAAAACTATTTTTTTTTTCTTTCATATCTTGATAAATTAATATCTGATAACATCTATTTCAAATCAAGTTTGCAAATAATAATAAAAAAAATTATTATTTATTATTTCATTTTATGCATACATAATATATACAAGGTTAGATTGTGAAGTGGGCTCCACTGCATGGAGATAGTCCCGTCGTATAAATAACACGTGCGTTTTCTGCTACGCTCTTCGGAGTTGGAACCACTCGTCTACTTCGTCAAGCTTGCTCTGCTCTGCAATGAATCCTTCCACTCATCATTCAGTTCCTTCCTTCACTATTCCCTCCCCAAACCCTAACCCTAATTTTTCATACTCGTTTAACGCAATCCCTCCAAATCCCTCATCTTGCACTGCTTGTTCTGCTTCTTCTTCTTCTTCTTCAAATCATGACAACCCTGCCGCCACTCTTTCAATCCTCAAAAACCTGATCGATCGCGCGACCAAAACCCTCATCTCAGTCTCCGATCTTCTCCACTCCGGCGCAAATCCCCCGACGCAGAATGAAGATTTCTGTTACTGCCCTTTTGATCGCCGCCACCGAATGCCGCCTGAATCGCTCTTCCGGCACTCCCTCCGGTGTCCTTCGTCACCGGGCGGCGTTGTCGATCTCGACGGTGATGGCATCTTGGAATCGCTGCATTACCCTAAGACGCTCAAATCGGAGGACGAATTGTGGAAAGAGAACCGATTCGTTCAGCCGCTGCAGGATTCTGATGCTGATCTCTGCTTTTCGCTTGATGAATATGGTGATTTCAGTTCGAATTTCTTTTATAGAGATTGCCCTGGTGTTGTTTGCTCTTCTGCAATGGATGTTAGTAATAGGACCTTTACGCTTCCTGGTGTTCTGTCTGTGCATTGTGCTAATTTTAGACGTGATGGTGTTGGGGAAGTTGAGGGTTTGAGTAAGGAATGTGTGCGGATTCTTCCTTCAGAGTTATGGGCTTTGCAGAATGAGATAGAATTATGGAATGAATATCCGTGTTCGTATTCGTTTAATGTGCTTCAAGTGGCTTTGCATTTACCGATGATTAAGGAGATTGATGCATTGAAATGGATAATTTCAAATTCGCCTTATTATGGGGTTGTGGTTGATGTGCCTATGAGGGATCATATATACATACTATTAAGACTTTGTTTGAAAGCAATTTCATTTGAGGCTTCATCCTCTAGCGAGTTGTCGGAGATCAGGGCCTCCAATGAGGGAGTTGGGGAGCTGAATAGAAAGTCACTTAGTTTCAGTTGTCCTGTTCTGGTTGAAGTTTTGACTTGGTTTGCATCTCAACTTTCTGTCTTGTACGGTGAAACAAATGGAAGAATTTTTGCTATTAATTTGGTTAAGCATTGCATGTTAAATGCCACAAAGGATTTGGTGTTGTATCACTCAAATGAGAAAAAGGCCGTGTTAAGAGAGTCAACAGATGGGCGTGGAAAATTAGATAGCAGTTCTAGTGTTATGTGTGCTAAAGTTGTAGGTGTAGAAGTAAGTAAACAAATCAAATTTGATGAGTCAACTGAAAATCGTGAGAGCAAGAACTTATTCAGTGGTGCAAGCAGAAGAAATAGTCTGATTTTTGTGTCACAAGTTGCAGCGGCAATTGCAGCCTTGCATGAACGATCTCTGCTTGAGGAGAAAATAAAGGGCTTGCGTCATGTTGGATTGCGCTCTAAATCTCAGATGTATGGTCCTATCTGCTGTTATCAATTTATTTTATCTTTGAATTTCTTGCTTTCTTTCAGTGGTTGTGTTGTTGGGAAGGCATAGAAAATGGTTTTTCTTAAATTGGGGAGGCTTTGGTAGAATAGATGTGGCATAGACAACTCATTTTATGTTATTGAGTGAAAAATGTGCTTGTCGCATGAGTTTGTGCATGGTTTTATTTCCTCCTTTTAAGAATGCAACTATTCTCATGGATGTTTATTCAACTTGTAGGATGAGTGAACATGCATATATTACAAAGAAAGCCATTGAGGTGCGGAAAGGACGCCCTAACTATAGACCTATTCTTGAGTATGATGGTCTTCTTTGGAGTAGATCACACAATGAGGTACATTTTTTTTCCCTCTTAACTTTATTTAGAATCCTTGGAATGGAAGAAACATATGTTACCCAAACTCTTTACCTTACTTGACATATTTGTGTGGGACACTTTATGATATGATATGGATATGGGACATGGATGTGTGTCCAACACTTCAGATTTTAGAATTCTATATGGATATTTCAATCAGAAGAAAAAAATAGTATAAAAGAAAATAATGACTAATAGGTTAAATTCATTTGATTGGGGGAACAAATTAAATAATAAATGAGGAAAAAGAAGAAAAAAAAACATATGATATAGCCAAGGCTCCTATATTGGAATTTGAAAATAAACAAGTCAAACTCTCAATTTAGACCTGTAGTTGACTCCTGTACTCGAGTCCAAGTACTATAGGAGGAAACATATTCATGTAACTGACCTTGTTTGGAAGGCTTAGTAGATTTAAGTTGAGTTGATCAGAGAACTGGTGGGTCATCTTCTTGACATGTGAACAACATGGTGTATTTATAGATTACTTGGAAGTGTAAGCATTATAGTGCATAGTATTCATTATAGAAGCTCTAATGAAGAACTTGAATTTCAGGTGCTAGTGTGTAGAAAGAAAATCTAGTCCTATATATTAGAGATCTAGTCCGTTAGTCATTATATATCCAACTTAAGACTCGAAAATATGAGCTCTCACAATGATGCTAAGTATGGGTTCTGCAACATGGTAATTAATTTATTGGAAGGGGTTCAATCATTTTTCTTCTTTTTAAAGTGTATGCATCTTGTAGATGTTGAAGGTGAGGCGGAGCTATGAATCTAAGTTGATACACAGTATATGTTTTCTACTATTGTGTATAAGCAAATAATTTCTAATTTCTCTAGGAGTATAGATTAATGTAGTAACCGTTGTCGATCATATTTTCTACTTTGAAAGGCTTAGTAGGAATGGTAGATTATTTGTCAAACACAATAGATACAATGAATTGGAGCATGATTTTGTCATTTTGTGTATGTGGACAGAAAATGGTTGAAATGGCCAAGCTTGATATAGTTTTTGCTTAGTGCTTATGCTGAAATGCTTGCAAAAAGAGTTACTTTTGTGGTTCCTTTAAAAACGTGTCTACTAGTCCTTCTTTGTTGTTTATGCTGAAATGATTAAATGCTTGCTTAGTTGCTTATTCTGAAATGCTGGCATAATAAGGCAAAAGCACTAGTTCAACCAATAGAAACAAGCACAAATCCGAAGCTTTGTGCTTTTTGTTCTTCTTCTCTGTTATTTTTATTTTTATTTTATTTTTTAGGTGTATGTTCAACTTGTCTCAATTTTAGGGTTTAGGATTTAGGTATTGGAAACTCAACAGGCACAATCTTTGGTGTATATGGGAGGTTATCATGGCTCTTCTTCAAGATCGCAATTCTTCTTTCTTTCTTCTTTCTTTTTCTTCTTTTTTCTTTCTTTGAAATCCTTTGCTTCTTAAGTTAGCAAATTGTAGTACAATTAGATGGTTGGAAGTCATTGTAGTGCACTTTGGATATCCACGTGGAAAAAAAATTCCAGTAATAGAACCACTTTTTATAGTGTTGCTAGGGTGTCTATCATAATTTTTGCTGATGCTTTTCAAAGCAATCCCTCGATCTTTAGGTGTTGGCTTTATTTCTTGATGTGTTATATATTTTGCTAAAGTTCATATTGGTTATTTATGCATTTGACAACCAATGCCAAGGTTCAAAAGTTTGACTTTGCCTAGACATTGATCTCTTGATAATTGGAATTACTTTACGGGAGTCCGATTCAATGTATAGAAATATTGCAAAAATTTGCTAAACTGGAGAAGTTTAGAGAATTGTTGCAGAAATTCTTGAATTTTTTGATCTATTGATTAGTTAAAAACTAATGTAAATAGGCACATTTGCACATAAAATTATCCATAAATAACCTAATAAAATCAAATTTATTAAGTGGGATGATAAACTAGAAATATTGGCTTTTGGATGTTATATTCAACTTTGTGGTTGCTTACTCCTTTATTGTGCACTTGACTAGTTTGACATTTCATTGCGAAATTATTTATCTATTATTCTTATGTATTGCTTTTTTAATGTTATTTTATAGGACCTTGGCTGACATAATATGGCTTTGGGAACTCTTCTATTGTATATTTTAAGTTTTTGTCTCATTTTACTTGATTTCATAGGACCTTGGCTGACATAATATGACTTTGGGAACTCTTCTATTGTATATTTTAAGTTTTTGTCTCATTTAACTTGATTTCTTTTTTTCGTTTTTGTTTTTCTTGCTTTTTTTCTTCTTTTTATGTGAGGCATATTTCCTATTATTACATATGTTGTTCTTTCTTATTCATATTATTATGTTGGTTGATGAAGTTGAAATTAAGACATTAGTATTATGTTGTGAGGCATGGTTAAAAAAACATTTTTTTTTACTTGTTTGTTGAATTTCATTGAACTTCGTTAAAATTTGTCAAATTTCATCAAATTTTGCATTGAATTTTTGTATTTTACAGTTGGAAAATTTTATCGACTCTTGTTGAGTTTGTGAAGTATTATCAAATTATTTTGACAATTTTTTGCATTTTTTTTATTGCATCTACTTCACCCTTTGCTAATTCAAAAAAACTAGAAAAATTGCTGAACTTAAGTGAGTTCTTTTGATATTTCATTTCTGGGGACCTGATCTATTTGAAGTCGATATGGTAACTTGTTATAATTCATCATTCTTTAGGGTCACCATTAGGTTTGTGGGTGCAGCAGAGTAGTAGGAGTAGCTACAGCCTGATTGTTCAATTGGAAACTTCTTATCTTATTTCATTGTTTATTTGTTGCTATGTAACTCTCTCTCTCTCTCTCTCTCTCTCTCTCTCTCTCTCTCTCTCTCTTCTCTCTGCATTATATTTTGTCATGATCTGTAATTGATTTTTAGGACTCAACTAAGATGAAGACCAAAGAAGAGCTGTTGGCTGAGGAAAGGGACTACAAACGCAGAAGAATGTCATACCGGGGGAAAAAGGTGAAACGAACAATAACTGAGGTATGAGACAACTTCAAAATTTGTCATCTTTTTTCATTTATTTCCCTTTATTTGTTGTAGTTAGAACAATACCATCCTAAACATGATTTGGAATCAGGACTTGCATTTAGAACATAGAAAACAGGAAGCAATCATGGGGAAGTTCCTTGCTTCTGCAGGTCTGCAATAACTAAATTGTGTTCCAATGCCATAATCTGTAGTATGAAAACCTCACCATTAGATCTATCAAATCAGAAATTAAGGGGCGGGTTAAGATCTGTCACCTTCTATACTGATATTAGTTTAACTTTTGTTTTTGATGAATTCCAAATGTGATGCATATTTCAACTTTAAGTTCAACAATCACCTTTGGAAGACTTGTTTATTGTTGCTCTTCTATCTTGTTAAAAGGTGATGCGGGATATAATTGAGGATCACATGGAGGAAATCAAGCAAGCAGGTGGAATTGGGTGCTCTGTGAAAGGAGGAGCTGCAGAGGGTGTTGTGTTTTCATCTGTGCCGGTCTCTGTTCACGAAATAAATGCAGATGTTGAGTTGAAAAGCTTGGGTTTTAACTCATTGGAAGCCAGAGAAGTGCAGAAGGGTGTTCACAGGAAATCATTGCAGTCTAATAACTTGTGTACAAGCTTAGATAATTCTAACCTGAAAGATAGGCAGAGAAGAGAATCTTATGGCTCCTATGAACCCCCAGATGGTCACCTGAGAAGTAGTAGGAGGGAAAAGCAAAATCGGGAGTATAGATCTAGAAGTCCAGAAAAATATAGAAGTCATCGACACTCACAGGAGCGCCGTAGACAGCATCAGGAACAAGATGAGAGAAAAATGACTAGGACCAAGTATGATGAAAATAAGAGTTCTGATTATCAAGACCACAGGTCCTCCACGTCCATGTCAAATTTCTCCAATGACTTTAGTGATGAGAAGCATGATGAGGTGCCACGATACAAGGGTAGAACAGATGGGACTTATATACCACAGTATATGACAAAAACTACATTTGAGGACAGATATGATCCATCAGATTCATACGATAAGTATGCTGAGACCTACAATGATATATCTTCAGGGTACAAGTATGCTCGAGCAGGTAAGTCATACAAATCTAAAAGATGAAAGTGGAAAAAGTGCTAACTGCCACATGATGCTACCATAATCATCTTAAGGAGGTCTTGCAATCCCTGCATTGTCTGGTCAGTATTTCACACTTCATTTAATTCTTAACAAGTTAATTTTATTATATGTTATTGTTGACATGCTTTGGTAATATAAATTTGCAGTAAGAAGTAATTCAGGCTTCAGGAATATTTTTCTGCATCTGTATCCTCCCTTGTATCCTTAAATTGATTGTTTTGTTTTCATTGAATTCTTACTATTTCTTCACGTTGCAACTTATTTTCATGCTTTTAGTTTCTTATAAAGTTCTAAGTAAATATTCTTATTTTTATCTGTATGGAAGAAGCTCCCATAAACTTACAAAAACTTGCTTTTCTCTTTTGCTTAAGGAAAAACTTTTATTGGAGGACTAGAAGTGCTCGTCAGTATTTATTTTGACATTATGTTTGACTTGAGAGTGTAGGGTACAACATATAGTATCCTGATAATAAGTACAAAATGGACTAGGAATAATTGTTAACAGGATTTTTGAAGAGTAGGCCATTTTGATAACTGTGGAAAGGGATATGAATACATCAATGATAAGCCTAGCATAATAAAGAATGTGCATAAGAATGCCTAATAGGATTAAACCACGAACTAAGACAACAATTTTGGAGTCACATGGCTGAAGTAGTTTAAGAAATAACGCAAGGAGATGAGATAAAAATGAGAGGAAATTTTAATGAGCAAGAGGCAAAAACAGATTTGGCTATGAAATAAAGCTTAGCATAACCCATCAGCGTATTGGTGGGGGGTGGCTGGTAGGAGAGACCATGATGAGTTCGTCGGTTTAACTCTCAACTCTCCTCTGGAGCTTCTCCAAACTCATTAAGAGGGGTGGGCTTGTTTTATGTACTAGGTCTCCCAGGTCCTAGCCTTGTGAGGTGGTGGGGTCCTCGTGAATTAGTCAGATTGTAATGGAAGGATTCCATGATCTCTAAATAAAAAAGTTGGATTCATTATATAGAATTCATATATATATATAAAGTTAGGATGTTAAAATAGCAAATGCTTAAGGTGTTATTAACGAGCGCTTAATGGGTGCCCTGTAGTGCTCATTGAGCGCCCAGTTGGTCAGACGTCCGTTACAGGACGTTTGATCAGGCGCTCAATGCACCAAGCGTTTGGTGTATTCCACATGCTCGGTGCTTTTTTTTTACTATTTAACAACTGACAGGCACTGTAATGCTGCAACAACTATGTTGTTTTTTTATTTTTTAAATTTGTTATACTTTCGTCGTCGGAACAGCTATAACAAATTTAAAAAAATAAAAAAAATTGGCAAGTGCTACGACACCAATAAAAAAAATAAAAAGCATTGAGCGCTTGGAATGCACCAAACGCTCGATGCATTGAGCGCTTGGTCAGACGCCTTGTAACAGGCGTCTGACCAGCTAGGTGCTCAATGAGCGCCACGAGGCACCCATTGAGCGCCCGTTAATGACGTCTTTAGCTGAGCACTATAGTGGTTGGAACGATGACCAAGCGAGACAACGTGTTCTAGACATATATTACCAACAACGTAAGGAGCATTTCAACCATCACGAGGTTTGAGTGATGTCAAAAGATAATTTCAAATAGAGATCAAGCACTTGCTAGCACCAATCAACGAAGAAAACATGTCTTGATAAATTTTTTGCATACATGTCTTCATCAAATGCAGGTACAAGTCAAGTGGTTGATGATGGCATAGTGGCAATTCGTCTAATGGGCCAAAAGGTTGCAAAGCAAAAAGAACATGCAAAGAACAAGGGAAAGGCGAATGGGACAAGTACATTAACTGCAATGGAGAAATTTGAAGAAACGTGGAAAAAAAAATGGTAAAATGAAGAGACAAGAAAGAGACTGGTAGGCAAAAGATACAAAATACATATGAATTATCTTACTATTGTCGTATGATTCTAATGTTATTAGAAAAAAGTATAGAAATTTGTAGTTAACAATAAATTTATATGATGTTATCTTAATAAAACTTGAGGATCATCGTATGATTCTAATGTTATAAGAAGAAAGTATAAAAATTGTAATTAACAATAAATGTATTTAGTGTTACCTTAATTATTTATCATTTTATTATTTGTCTTAATTATTAACTTTTGTGTGAACTATTTATTTTTTTAATTAAACAGTAGCCATTTGAATTATTAAAATATATGTTAAAAAATTAAACTTTATTTATTTTAAATTTGTAAAATAAAATTATTTTAAAATAATTTTTTAAGATATATAATTTTTTTATTTTAAATAATATATAAATATAAATAATTTATTATTTTAAAATAATTTAATAATATTTTTAAAATAATTTTTTAAAGTAAAAAAGTGATATTTTAAAATTAAATACTTATAAATAAATAATTTAATATTTTAAATAAACAATTATAAAAATAGAATTTTTATATAAATTTAAATAAGTATATATACATTTTTAATTTAAATGCGAATAATAGTTATTTTTTAAAAAATATGTATTTTATAAATAAAATATTATAAATAGTATAATTAATAGGTTAATGTAATTATGAGTCTTATACAGTATAGTCTAATAAATTATAACTACTAGGAGAAATAGTCTAATTAATAAGAGTTTAATAAGTTAATGATGTGATAGGTGCATTAAAAAATTGAAGGCTTAAACCATTAGGGATGCCCTTATTTTGAAAGAGTGATGAACTTGTGGAACATTTAAAAGTAGATCTAAAACAAGCTAAATAAAAACTTCCACTACTAGAATGACTCAAATAACATGGGAACACAAAAAAGTTACTCTAGGGAGCAAATTGAGCTTCACAACATAGGATATGGTAGTTGATATACACTTGAGAAAATGGAGCTAAAGGGGCTCTCGAAGAATCAATCAAAGGGAGCATGGTAAAAGAATAAGAATAAGGAAAACACATTGATAAGCTAAGAAAATGATGAAATAATGCTAAACTTAAAGCACATCATGATCTTTATACTAGATTAGGCATAAAGGAATATATATATATATATAGCCATAGAGTTGTATTAAAGGTGATAATGAATGAAAGACATAAATTGAGTATGGCCTTGTTCGGAAGAGATTTTTTGAAGTGTTTTTGGTGCAA
>JAJIYU010020126.1:0-10526 GCA_030144865.1 Tinospora cordifolia | reverse complement strand
AATATTACAAAAAATGTACAGTATGAGGGTAGCAAAACAAACATTCACAATCAAATAAAATATTACATATCTACTTTATAGGAGATTACATAAAACTAGCATCTTCCAAATATCTTTTTAATTAGTTATTATTATGGCAAAGTATGTAATAAAAAAACTGAACAAACAGTAAATAAAATTATAAATGTTAAACACATAATAGTTCATGCTAAAACGAACAAAAGAACCAGCTGGGTAAATTACCCAATTCTTGAACATTCTCTGCAAAGTGTCATCATATTTCAATTCTATATGAGAAAGAGGCCACCTGAGAAATTCAGCTTTTTGAGGAAGCATGGCCATTCTAATGAAATCAATTGGGAAGAAGAGTGATGAGAGTTTTGTGACGAAGAGGACAACGATGATGAAGAAAAAACTGTGAAGAAAAGGTACTTGAGAAATTGATGGGCTAGCCTATCCTATCAGAGGAAAGATGAATTGGGGTAAGGATTTCAATTAGGGAAGAAATTTCATCACTATCCTCATCCACAAGGTCTCTTCTAAAGTGGAAGCACCAAGAAGAGGAGCCATGATTATTAGGAAGGTAGAAGGCAGAAATTAGGTGATTTGGAAGTGTGTCCATAGCTTTTATATGTGGAAGAAAAGGAATGAGAAACTCTCGTGTAAGCGCTTGGTCACATATGATCTTTTTTTGTTTTTCTCTCTACTTCTTTCTATGAGTTGGATTCGATGCCCTACAATTCTTGTTAACTAGCAAGTTTTTGTGGAAGTTCCTAACTACAAGTTATCAAGAAAATAGCTTTACTATTATTGAAAATGAACCATATTAAAATTTCGGATATTTATCATTTTATTAGGTCAAAGTCTCTGGCCTATTAGCAATTTATGGCAGTTTAACGACTAGAAACCTAAAACTATATGGATAAGATTTAAATAAGAATGGTGTGATGACTTGTTATTTCAATGTTGACTTAACCCCTTGATAGAGCGGCGCAGAAGAAGTGGAACAATGAATTTTTCTTTAACTGATGGAACTTATTTTTTTTTTATTTTTTTCAACACAAAGAAGTGAGCTATTAAGTATCACCATGTTCTCGGGAAAGTGCTTGGAGTAGGAGAATGCAGTTTGGCAGTTATCTAATAATTTGTAAGTTATAAAAATTATTTATATTGGTAGAAAGTGCTTGGAGCTCAATGTTAAGTATTATAGCAAGTTTAGAGCTAGATAGCTGCATTGAGTTGCAATCTACCTATGGTGTGATTTATAGAATATTTCCTTTAACTTTTTTATTTAATTATTATTGTGTAACAGCTAGGTTCTTTATAAATTACGTTTTGCATAATGGTTTGTATTGACCTACGATACATATTGGCATCTAGCTAGGTGCGTTGGTAGCTATCCTTGCAAGAGATGCCAAGTTGCTTAATTATTATAAAAGCCTTCCTCATGATATTTCAAATGTTAAATATTCTTATTCAATCTTGCATTTTACTTATATATTCTACATGTGGAGCTCTTATGACCTTATTGTATGCCCGTAACTTATATAAATAATAAAATCAAACTAAGTACAAATCTTTATCATTTTTTCAAACACTTTACTTTTAAATGATAGTTAACTTGATCTCTATTTGTTAGAAAGGTTAAGTTAACTATCATTAAATGATGGAATTATCTAAAAATTATCTAAAAATTATCTACAGATTAAGTTAACTATCATTAAATGATGGAATTATCTAAAAACTAAGTACAGGAAGTGGCCATTGACAAATTAAATGATGGAATTATCTAAAAATTCCCAAGTGTGTTACTGCCTACACCATCAGTTTAGCAAATCTGGTATTTTCAAGCCGAAGGTGTTTTTGTCTATGAGAGAACCTTCTTCAGTAGAAGAAGTTCTGCATTCTGATTGGAAACGACCTATGAATGATCAAATACTTGGCTGTATTGTGGACTCAGAAAATGCAGAGGGTCCAGTAGCTCACTGCACAAAATGATTAGATGCTAAGGGATTCAATCAAATCCCTGGTTTTATTTTTCAGAAACCTACAGCCCTGTTATCAAGCATACTATTCAGCTTCATATCAAAATGTGTTTCTTAATGGTGACCTCAAAGAGAAAGTATATATGGTTTCAACCACCTGGTTTTGGAGATCCTTTTTCTCCTCATCTTGTGTACAAATTACATAAAGCCTTAAATTGTGTGAAACAGGCACCACATGCTTGCTATGACAAGCACTTTCTCATTTTTCACAAGAGAACAATATTTCATAAACATTTCAATAACTTCATTTTTATGAGCTGGAAAATAAACTCACTTAAATCTAGTAAGGTCATTAACAGTCATAAAACAGAATGATTCATTCCTTGGACTTTGTACTTGCCATTCTAAATAAATCTCTATAGATAAATTCTAATGCTCTACAAATGGTACTACCTCCTTAGAAGATTTTGTGCATTTTTCCAAACGACATGGTGTACATACTTTGTATTTCTTCAATACTTCATTAGGAATATCACGAGGAGAGTCATGCTTAGATTACATAGAAATGTCATCCATGCTACTATGAGCTAGCTTATGGTGCTAAAACCATGTATTTCTTGTATATTGTTTTTTTCAAAGAAATATTTATGTCGACGTTCATTAAAATAATAAGGTCTTAAAAAATTTTTTGTATTCATTTTATAACAATTCTGAACGTGATTAGATACCAATCTTATTAATAAGTGGTCCTAAATGCAATCTAGATCAACTTTTGATCAAAGGATGAGAGAATTGTATAATTCCCAATCCTAACAACCATGGTCATGTTTTCTATCTGATTAGGAAGAAGTAGTATTTGATGGCTAGAATATGTTGAGATCTTTTCAAAACTTATCACTAGAGCAATAATGGAGATGGTCAACAGAGGAGGCACAATGGCCATAATCAAGTCAGCCGATGGATAAAGTGGCATACATCACGTTGATCATACAAATATCAAAAACCTCTTTTCAACAACATAGTTAGGGCAAAATTCCATTCTCAATAAATAACAAAAACTGAGCAAGATGAATAAATACTTACAGCTAGGGCAAATTTTGTTACTGCTGCTAGTGGGTTTTAGAGGCGGCGGACCGACGGCGTAGAGGCGTCTTTGCTTGGAGTCGTCTTTGAGGTGAGGCGTCTTTGAAGTGGAGCAGCTTCAAGGTTCTGCAAGGGGGTTTTCTTCAAGTGGAGCACGACGGACTGGTGGAGCAAAAGCAAGAGGAGCACGACGGACTGGTGGAGCAGAAGCAAGAGGAGCACGAGGGTTGAAGTGGGGTTTTTGTTCAAGTGGAGAGGCGTCTTTGCAGTGGAGCAGATTCAAGGTTCTGCAAGAGGGTTTTCTTCAAGTGGAGCATGACGGACTGAAGTGGAGCAGAAGCAAGGAGCACGAGGATTTTGTTGAAGTGGGGTTTCAAGTGGAGGTGTTTTTTTGTAAAAACGCCTCCACTAACACTCCAAACGTCTTTCATAGGGAGGCGTTTTTTGTATAAACGTCTTCTAAAGGCTGCCTATCTGGACAAAGCTAATGCCACGTGGACGCATATGTGGCACACATGTGGCAAAACACTATTCAAAGTTGGGTATATTAACAATAATTATGGTAGGTTAGGTAGTTTAAAAATAATTTATTTTTTTAATATTATTTTAAAAAAAATCCCAATTAAGGTGTCACACACATAGGTATTAGTTAATATATATGGATGTATCTATACCAATTAATCAATTAAATCACATATACACACATATATATACAGAAAATAGTCGGCGCATTACATTCTATCCCCCTTAAATGAATTTCGTCCTCGAAATTTATACTAGTTCACTTTATATTGTTTTGTCACGTATCCCCAGTCTTGGACGACTCTTTTATGAATTTTAGTGACAACTCCTGCCGTTTTAGGAACTATATAGCTAAGGTGTTTGGCACGTCGTCAGGGTAAACTTTTATCTTCATAAAAAATATACTTTTGCAACTTCATAAATTTCTCAAAATTCTTACTTTATTCAAAATGATTTCATCAAGGCTTTGAAACATTATAATCAACCTAGCCTTCAAAAATAATTTTAACCTAATACTTCATCTAACGTAGTGTGAAGGTTAGAATTGAGGAACTTGTTTTTTAGGAACGTCATCAACAGGGAAGTCTGCAATAGTGAATATTCTGGCTTGGCTCTATTCATGGCCTTGGTTTTGGTTTTGCCCTTGGTTGTTGTTCTGTCGGGGCGGTTGCTGTTGAGGACGCATATTTTGTTCTCCACCTTGACCATTCGGAGGTTGTTGCTATTGTTGCATCTGGGTTTTGCTAGGACAAAACTTCGCTAGGTGTCATCGCTAATTGCAGTTGAAACACCGCCATTGACATCTGGCCAGCTCTAATTGTTCTTACATTTTGGGTTGGTTTTGCCATTGAGGCATTTTGTTTTCTTCGTTCTGATTAACATTCCTTCTCTTATGATTTCCCTGGTGGTCTATGTCACCTCCTGGTCTCTTGCTCTTGTTCCTTAACCTTTGCTCGAAATTCAGCTCCTACTCTAAGGTTAATACCCTGTCTAGGACTTCTCTATATGTCTTTGGATAAACTATCTTTATTAATTTTTGGATCTCAATCTTGAGAGCCTAAGTGAAACAGTTGACCTTCTTCTTCACTTCACTGATTAATTCAGGTGAAAACTTTGCCAACTCGAAAAATTTGGCCTCATATTCGGCCACCATCATCTCTCTTTGTTTTAACTGAACGAAGTCATCCTGCATCTTCGTTAGTGTGGCTTTCGGGAAGAACTTCTTGTAAAATATCTGCCTAAACTCTTCCCAAGTCATTCGACTTACATTGATGATTGGGTCTGCCTTTACCATCCGCTACCAACTTTTAGCTGGTCCCTTAAATTGATGGGTAGCCAACGCTACCCTACTAGGACCCGTTACCCTTAACACATCCAGGTGTTCTTCTAATTATTAGTACCAATGATCAGTTGTTAAGCTATTAGTGGTACCATGGAATTGTGATGGTCCCAGTTTCTTCAGTTCTAACAGCAACTTTCTGTGTTCGTAGTCTTCCAGGTTCTTTGGTTCCTCCTGACGATCCAAAATCTCAGGTGCTGGCATTGGTTGTTGCATCAGAATTTGTTCTTGCACCTACGGCTAGCGTTTACTCTATTTGTTCCATCACTCTTCTGGTGACTTCATTCATCATATGTTCTATTCTAGCCTCAGCCATGTTGTTCTGCACTTCCTGAGAGTCGATGTCATCAGATGTAGCACCTTTTGTTGCATATCTCCTAAGTCCAGCCATTATCAATACATTAACACCAATTTAGTATTTTCTTAATGCCATTTTTGTTTAGTCCATTCTATCGTGACTCTAGATTCATATCTCTAGGTTCTCGATTTGTTTAGTGGCCTAATAATTTATTCTTTTAAGTCTTTTTTGTTTTTTGGGTATAGGATTTGGTTTCATACAAGTAGTAAGATCATCATGCATTCAATCATTCAAGAAATTCATGCTAGCATAGTAAAATTCTAGGCTTCCGCCTATGCCTCTAGTTTCGTGTGTCCCATACCACCCTCACCCTTTGACATAGACTTCCATCCAAAGATTTCACTACACCCAATCAATTTTGCAAATGTCTTGATTTCAAAGGCTTCCCAAGCTCCACTATACTTGACTGTCCCATACTAGCCAAGCATAAGGAAACGAGTTCGCCCAAAGCCACCGATCATTCACCAAACATGGTCTGTCATTCTCAGAGTTCAGGATTCTTCCATACCCCTGAATTCCTTTGCGTCCCCATACCACATAGAAACCAAGGATACAAAATCATCCTGATCTCGTGCGCTGACCAAACAAGTGTTCGTTTTTCACATATTTCTAGTCTCTAACTTATGTCCTAAAAGTTTATTCATGATTCACTATGCCACCCTTGGCAAACCCCAAGTCTCTACTTAAGGTCTTTTTCCTAAACCTAGGTTCTCCATTCCTGGTTGAAAAGTCTTTGTATCGAGCCTACAACCTTTCATGATACTACCCTTGGCATCTCCTTTGAACTATAGTGAATTCATTACCCTTAGTTTCCCTCTCCTGGTTTTCTCATAGGAAAATAATTATGTTCTTCAACTCTAACTACTTGTATGAGCTGGTAGAACAACCTCTAAATCGGACGGCGAGACTTAAGTCTGCTTAGCAACCGTGCTTTCTAGAATGGGACAACCCATCTTTTTTTCAATGTTTTGCTTTACTCGAGACAAGGCTTACATACTATTAGCTCAATGCGTAATCTTTGTATCCAAACAAAACCATTGAAAAAATGTATTTCTTTTCGAAAAACAATTTTTCGAAAGCATTTCAGTTTTCAAAACAGGAGGTAGGGCTTCTAAATTAAATAAATAAATAGTCTTACCTGATTAATCAATTTCTTCTAATTCTTACCCAAGACATCTAAAGCTTAGGCTCTGATACCACCTTTATAACACCCCACCTCTCGTGCCCCATCATCCACGTCATTTGACGGTCTAATTTTCTTTGATCAATAATCTTGGGCCGCCCAAGAGAGAAGCCCGTGTTATGTTCTTTTTCCTTTCTAAGAGACTTCCTTTGCATATAAGTATATGTACAAAAATATTTCATAATTTCATAAATAAAATTATTTATTCTAAATTTTTGAGTACATGATCTATTACAATGGAAAATAAATTCAAAACTGAAATAAATAATTTAGCTTTCGCCCACGTGCCCTACAATAAAAAAATTCCTAATAAATAACATTTCATGTAGGCTGATAAATTAATTTTCTGAAATGTGAAAAATGAGGAGGGGGGAGGGGTCAGTTAAAAAGTTCAGTGAATCATTTCATTTACCCGCGTGCGGCCCAACTTGCGCGGCCCTGCGCCTTGCGTTTGGCACATGGGCCTCATGCGCCATTTGCAATTTTTTTTTTATTTTCTTTTTGAAACTTATATATATATATGAGGTGAGGAGATTAGATTGAAGTCTCACACATATGTACTAAATCAATATGTACCAATTAAGGTGTCACACACATATGTACTAATTAATATATATGTATATGTCTATACCAATTAATCAATTAAATCAGATATGTATACATATATATACAAAAAATAGTCGGAGTATTACAGGTGCTCGCCGAACTATTGTGTTTGTTGGCTAGAGTAGTGCTCTTCGAACTGTTGTTGTTCGCTGGCTGGATTGTTGCCTTCTGGATTGTTGTTGTTTGCTACTCTTGTTATTTTTGTAATTATTATTTTAATATTTGTATAAAGTTAAAATATCTAGTATTATTGTAATATATTTTAAAATATTGAATAGAAACAAAAAGGTTATTTTTTCTAAAAAAATTTTTAGTACATTTCTTAAATATGATACCAAACACAAAGTTAAATTATGAATCACCTAAAAATGAAACTATTAGACTAATATATTATACTTTTAGTATATGAGTATCTTAGTTAATTCTTAATTTGGATGTAAGGCTATATAAGCCAAGTTTGTCTTTGTTAGAATGTGTTCTTTTCTCCATAACCCTAATAAAGATTATTCTTTTCTATCATGGTATCAAAGAGGGTACGACGGCTGTATTACGGTTTTTTGCGACCGACACCCCTATTTGCTTGTTGATCGATGTGCCTTTGTTTGCTTCTTTCGTGAATTAGCTACACTGCATCTTCTTCTTCTTTATTTACTTGCTGACACCTCTATTTGCTTGCTGATCGATGTGCCTCTGTTTACTTCTTTCGTGAATCTGCTACACTTCATCTTCTTCTTCTCTGTTGTCGTCATGTGCGAAGGCCACCATTGCAGTTTCCTTGTGTTGTCTGCTTGCCGTTTTGGAATCCTGGGCTGTGTTTCGGCTATTGCTGTTCGTTTTCCCTCCTCTGTTTTCCATTTTTTTTATGGTTCATCGTTTTGGAATTGGTAACAGGCAGCAATGAATGCCTTAGTTGTTCACCGTTGCTATTCGTCTGCTATTGTGTTGTTGCGCTATTGCTCCTCTGTTCGTTGAATTGCGCCACCCCTGTTTGTTGAATCGCACAACCCTGTACCACTGCATCTCTGTGCTACTTCTTCATTACTTGTTCGCTATCTGTTTGCACCCATCTGTTTTTTTTGCTGCTGTTCTATTAGCTGTTTGCCAATCGTTGTTGCTGCAATTTCAATCGTTGTTGCTACTGCAATTTGCCCCTCCTCTGCATCTGAATCTGAATCGCACACCACTGTTTATTCTTATCTCTTCATTACCTGTTCGCTATCAGCTTGCACAACCACAGCGCTACGTTGCAGCCATCTGCTTGTTCTCGCTACTGTTCTGTTAGATGTTGTCACAACTGATGTTTGTTCTATAGTTTCTGTTTCTGCCCTGTTTGTACCGTTATTCTCTACTTTAAACCGTGCTGCCTGGTGACTACTGTTCACTTCCTATCATTGTGCAACAATTGAGATTTGATTCTCAGTTTGGCAATTTGGATTTATTTATTTCTTACTTGAGGCTGAGTGTCACTATTTATTATTATGGCAGGTGAACAAGACGACTCTCTTCAATCTATTAGTGTTCGATTGGATGGTTGGAATTATTCTTGTTGGAGTTATGTCATGAAGAATTTCTTGAAAGGCAAAAAATTATGGGGTTACGTCACTGACTCTTATACTAAGCCTATGGATCGGACCAATGAAAAATACACAAGATTATTAGCATCTCTCGTAGAGAAGAACAACGTCTTGTTCAATTTTTAATGGCTCCTTGAGATGATTTTGAAGGTCTTCGTGGTACAATATTACATTGTAGTCCTCTCCCCTCAATCGACTCTGTGGTTAATGAACTTTTAGCTGAGGAGATTAGATTGAAGTCTCAAGCAGGCAATGGACTTCTTCCTGTACCTGATCCTTCTGTTTTGGCAGTCCCACGTCGCTCCTTCACTCCCTCCCAAACCAAGTGGCATGTTAAGGTTGGCCTTAACAAATGTAGGTTTTGTAAACAAAAGGGTCATTGGAAATCTTAGTGCCCTCAACTATTGCGCAAATCTTCCATTCAGCAACCACAACGTGGCTCGCAGTCTGTAACACCCATCACTTCGTGATCATGCCAAGTTGCAAGTAGGTATAAAATGAAATAAAATAGGAAATTGACAATTGATATTAGTTGAAGTAACTAGAAAAAAAAAGAAATATATACATACATATATATATATATATACTAAGGTATTATATGTATGCATGTATGTATATATGTTTATTAATACATAAATTTATACTAAGGTTTACGTATATAAAGTGAGTAGTACATAAGTATCAAAGAGAGGATTATATACATATATCATAGAGATTTATACATATATCTATGATCTTATAAATTCATAACAAGGTTAAATAAATAATAAACACATACTTGCAAACTTATGACAAAGATTAACTGAATAATATTGATATAAACTAATAATAAGATGTTAAAATAAATCATGATGCTTAGTTAAAAAAAAGAGAAGAAATACCGAAATCCAGAAATTTTGGATTTCGGCCGAGCAATCCAGAAATTGGAAAATTTCTTGATTCGAATTCGGGCGGTGATGATCGAAGTTTCTGGGTAGTTTTAGCTTGTTAAATAAGTGAGCCGATCAAAGAAGGAAAGAGATGAGAGAACTGCTGCTGCCGGGGCTTTGAGTTGCAGAAGCTGAAGAAGATGATCGACTGAAGAAGAAGAAGAAGAAGATCGAAGGAGGATCTGAAATTTTGGGTTTGGATCATGAAAATAGAGGAGTGGGTGGTTGAATTTTGATGGTGTTCCTAACGGAAAAGAAGAAGCCGAAGAAGAACCTGCTGTGCAGCATGAATGAAAGCAGAGGCTGCTGCTGCTTTGGATGGAAACAAAGCAGGGGACGATGGTTGGGAATGGTAGGCTGAGCCGAAACGATGGAGGAAGGAGAAGTACAGCAGCTGGGTGTGTTGGGGGTGCTTGCTGGTGGTGTGGAAAGAAGAAGAAAACAACCAAGGAAGGAAGAACATGAGTATGTTGCTGCTGCTCTGGAGTATTGTTGCATAAACAGAGGGAAGAAGAGGAACCAGAGCAGCGGTGCTCTGTTATTGCTGCTGCCGTGGGATGGTGGAAAAACGAAGAAGATGGGGACTAGAGGAACTGCTGCTTACTGTTATAGCTACTGCCGGACTGAAATAAAGAAGAAATCTGGCTGATGCTTAGTTTTGGGGAGATGAGGAACCACGGACAGAGGAGAAGAACAATTTAGCCGAAGAGGAAGAAGGAACCAGTAGCCACCATGAGTGATGATGATTTGGGGCCAAGTCTGTGGGGGTGGCTGCTGCTATTTGACCTTGAAGATGGAAGTTGATGAGTGATGGTTATGATGTTTGTTGGGAAATATTGGTTTGTGATTGTGTGATGTGTTGGTGTTGACCGTGAGTTGTGTGAGATTAATGTACCAATTAAGATGGAAAGGTGAGAAATTGAGAAGCCGAAATGACGAACGAGCTG
>JAJIYU010020125.1:0-10525 GCA_030144865.1 Tinospora cordifolia | reverse complement strand
CCATATTTTAATTATATTTTGTATCCAAAAATGAAATCATTGTTATTATTTTTATAATATACAAATCTATTTCAGTTTAATTAAATTAAATCAATGAAACGTTTGAACTAGTATTTATTTGTGATTATCTTTCAAATTAACTTTATGAGAAATTTTCTCTAAAAATTTTAAATGTGCAATTTACATTCATAATTTCATCAACTCATTACAACCCGAACGTGAGGTAATCTGTATTTATACTTTCAGTACAGTAATTTTAGTTACAACTGTGACTTACTTCTCTTTATTCGATATTCTATGAATATCTTTCCTTATTTAACTATATTTCTGCGATCGGTTCATCATAGACTTTTGCAACTGTAGTTTAAAGGATCTACAACCACCATCTATTTTGTCATTGGAAGTGTGACTCATAACTCTTGAAATTATCATATGCAATTTACATTTTACATAAATTTGTATGTAGAGAGTTTGTATTTTACACTAATCGTAGAATCAATATAATATTTTTGATATTAAAATATATTTATTTTTATATTTTTAAAATACATTATTTTTTTATTTTTTATATTTATGTTTTTTTTCGTATTATTTTTCAACTAATTAAAATAATTTAGGATTCTTGTGCCATCGGTGCCGTAGGCGTTCATTGTTTGGAACCGAGCCCCATCCACGCCAGAACAGCCCATCATATCTAAAAACCGTCTCAACTGGCCGGCCTTAAAGCGTTCCTTGTAGCGTTGAAGCGCAAGAGAGACTGAGAAACAACCTTCTTCTTCTTCTTCTTGGTCGTGTAAATCCAGATTTCGAGCTGAATGCTATACCGTTTCTCTTCTCCTTTCCGACGTACTTTCTCTCCAACCTATTTCTCGCCGGCGTATCTAACTCCGGCGACTTTCTGGCCTGAGATCCGACCATTCTCCACAGCAATGGCGCGGATAATCTCCCGCGGGATTCCTCTCGCGTTCAAATCCTCTTCGAATCCCAAAACCATTTCCGTGTTCTCCTCTTTACCTACCGCCTCTTCGATTAGTTTTGCCGTCTCGTTCTCTTCGAGTCCTACGACTTTCGGTAGGAGATTACAAGTCTGGTATGGAGCAGAACGAAGCCCCTGCGACAAAGCTATACGTATTGGCGTTTTTGCTTCGCAGAGAGGTTATCGTAAAGTGAGGAGAAGAGTAGGTAGGAAGAAGGAGAAAGAGTTGGAGCTCAATGTGAGGATTTGCCTTGAAGAAGAGCTGCCTGACGATCCTGAAATTCTTGTAAGCATTCATCTCTGCTTTGGATTTTGGATTCGGATTTGTGTGGATTGTTAATGTTCTATATTAGGAAATACCTAACTGCTATAGCTTTTAGTTCGAATCTCGAATGGTTGGTAACAGAGCAAGAGCATATTTGCTTGTTTATGCGATTTAGGGAGGATTAATATATTCATGTTTAATATGTATGATTGTGGTCTAACCTAACAATTACAGCTTTTAAGTCAAACGGTTTCTATCAAGGCAGCAGAGCAACTTTATTATGAAGGTCTTCAGTTCAAGCCTTCTCACTGTTGCATTTGTTACATTTGCTTGTATATGTCGTTTCTTGATCATGTCATTCCTCACTGTCATAAAGCTAGTTAACGTGGCACCATGGACATCAAGCAGTGTTAAAATTTACATTTTCACTTGATATACGTAGTTAGCCCAGCCATGGCTTTTAAGTTAAGCAGTTTCTAAAATGAATGGTTATTCATTTTTTTTTTTCCTAAATGATTTGCTTTCTAGAGGATTTGATTTATAGATTTGAATCCTTTTTTGTTTTCGAAGATATAATATTTTCACAAATATTATAGGTTGATTATTTATCTATTTACAGTTAAGATAGCTTTATCTTTCTTATGGGAGGGTAGTGGGGAAACAAAGCACCATTAGTCTGCTTGGTTTGGTTGGAGAAAATGCAATATTGAAATTTATTCATCTTGAAGGTTCTCTTGTGATTGATAGCTTCAAGTTTGTGGTTGATGGCAGAGTATTGCAGAATTGCTCCGCTTAAATGTTCCAATGGCAATGAAGTTGGCTTTTGATGGTTTAAAAGATTCTCAGTATAAAACAAGAGACACTGCCATAGATGATGTTGGCGGCTTTGAAAGTGTTGAGTTGTCTGTGCTTCTTTGCAATGATTATTTTATTCGGAAGCTTAATAAAGATTGGAGAGACGAGGACCATGCTACTGATGTACTCTCCATGTCACAGCATATTCCTGAACTTAAGCTTCCAATTGTAAGGATTTATGTTCCATCAAATATCTTTTTTGATTGTTGTTTTCTTTCTTTCTGTAGACCCTTGACATGCTACCTTGCTTCCACAGCTTATGTTGGGTGACATAGTAATTTCTATTGAGACAGCTGCAAGACAAGCCGAGGAGAGAGGGCATACACTTCTTGATGAGATTCGCATTCTAATGGTTAGTTCAGTAATAGTGTTTTTACTAATTCTTTGGAAAATTTGTTTGAAAAATTACATTTTATCTTTTATGCTATTCTTCTAATGGATGAGAAGAAAGATAACACAGCCTGTAGGAGGTCGAAAAAGAGTTCTTGTATTTTCTTGATCTGTCATACAATTTTCAGCTGTGCTTAGGATTACTTTGGTGGTCTCTACTACATATTTTCCTGGAAAACTACTCTTCTTTAGTTGCTTGAGCTTCTTCTGTTTGTATTTTATGTTTTCTAGTGACAGTTCATAAATGTAGATAAGAATGTTAGAAAATGATAATTGAAAATTGCAATCTGTTGGAATTTATTGAATCTAAATCATTTGACTGGGGAAAATTTTGGTTGAGAGAAGATTGTCAAAACATGATGGCCTGATTAAAAACTGGTTTGAAGTGTTACATATTATTGCTAATACTAATTAATGCCTAAACATAATTGCTTATTCTGCAGATCCATGGTTTGTTACATCTTTTGGGATTTGACCATGAAATTAGTGATGAGGCTGAGATAGAGATGGAGAGGGAGGAGGAGCTTCTCTTAAAGAGTCTTGGATGGAGAGGAAAAGGGTTAATCCAATGTGCAAATGATTCTGTTGCTACTGGCAGTCTTCCAACAGAAAGTTCAGATGGTAAAATAATCATGCACCAAGTTTGTCGTTAAGACTTCATTTCACTTATATCCATGTCTCCTGGCTTTCCATTTTATAGAGGAAATCGCAGTTTGCAACTTTTGCAGGTTTTGAACAATCAAAAGAGAGGAAAAGAGAAGGTTCTCTGCGATTTTATAAGCCAAAATTCAGATACATATTTTGTGATATGGATGGTGAGCTTGGATTAGAAGTGGAGATGATTATTGTGCCTTTTTTTTTTCATTAGCATATGATTGTGTTGTTATCTAAATGTAGGCACACTATTGAACAGTAAAAGTCAAATCACTCCCACCACAGCAGAAGCTCTAAAAGAGGCCATGTCAAGGGGAGTAAAGGTGGTGATAGCCACTGGAAAGGTGCAAAATGCTAGTCCTTGCCTTTTTTTTAGCTTTACTATCCATTATTGTTATTTTTATTTCATTACTATTGATCAGTTTGTGTTTTTTGTTAATACTCATGACGTGCTTCCTTTTTGTTTTTGTTTTTTTAATTATCACTTGGTAATAGGCTCGTCCTGCCGTTATAACTGCCTTACGGATGGTAGATTTAGCTGGTAAAGATGGTGTCGTTTCCGAATCTTCACCCGGGGTCTTCTTACAGGTTTATCTTTACTCTTTTCTCCACTGTAAAGGTCATCTTTTTAACATATGAGCAAACTTTGAACCATTTTCCTTGATGTGGGTGCATTTATTTGTTTTCCTTACCTAGTTTATACTATAGCGTTACCCTCTATGTTTGTTCTCTAGATTAATTTTCTTGTTTCTCACACTGAATGGGATGTCTAGCGCAAATCAGTTTGCTTTGATAATGAGTCAATTGCTTAAGGAAGCAAGCTCAATGCTGGTGATGATGAATGGAAGCAAAAGCCCTCTAATTAAAAACTTTTCTCTCTTAAGAACTCTTAACACAACAAAAATATATAACTTTGTCAAGTCCTTGATGGTGTGTTGGGTGCTTAGGTTTGTTACTGTCAAATTGCCTTTACTTTCTGGACAAGTTAGATTTTAATTTTCTTTGATATTTATCTTTATAGAATCATGTGGAAACACCGGTTCGCTCAGTACGCATGTGCTGCTCAATGGTCTTTGTGCATTGATCCGTGAATTTATTCCAAGTTCTGATCATTTTGAAGGGTACTAATGATGTAGACCATATTCTATACAACTGGTCATTTTTTTTAGAAAAAGAAACTATATATTAATAAAAAAAGATAATACAAGCAGCTAGATGAGATATCCAAACTGTTGGAACAAAAACTATAAAGATTGTAAAATGCTACCCTTACATAACCATTCTCCAAACGAGTAGCCTAATCCTAATTTTTTGTTGAAGATCCATGTTGCGAACAAAAAATTGGATATTTTCCAAAGCATCCTTTCCGATTTCTGTTTTTCCAAAAAAATTCTAGCGTTCTGTTCTTCCCATATGGCATACCATGTAGCTGCCAGCACCACCTTCCAATATGGTCTAATATGAGCATGAATACCCCTTTTTGAAATGCTGAAAAGGGTATGAATATAAGGTGGAACGAGTTCGGTATGAATCTGTCTCCACTGCTGCCAAATAGTTTTTACCATGTCACATTTCACAATCAGATGTTGGGTTGTCTCCTCGTGTTTCCTGCACATAAGACAAATGGAGGGGTTCTGACTAAAATGAGGGAGTCTTCTATGTAGGTTTTCAACAGTTTTTAACTTGTTCAATTTGATGAGCTGCATTAAAATCTTGGCCTTCATTGGAACCTTTGATTTCCAAATGAAATCCATAGGAATGTGTGGTTGTCCATTGGTCTGAATGTTTAACTGACTCATGAACGATTGAACTGTGAGGTTCCTGCTGTGATCCTTATTCCAAAAGGGTTTATCCTCTGTACTGCTGTTATTCAACTGATCACTTTTTAAATTGGGAAGAGATTTTATTTGATAACTTCAATCTACTTAATTGGCCACTTTTTAAAATTGGAAAGAAATATTATTTGATAGCTTCAATCGGCATAAGTTGCCACTTTCTAGTCTCAGAAAGTAATATTATTTGGTTGGTCCTGCCATTTAGGCATCTTTCATGTTAGTTGGTTTTGATCTGCAACGAGCTTGTGCTAATATTCTGATTTCTCTTAATAAATTTAGGATGATTTGATTTCATGATAGCGTTGAACAGCATCTTGCAAATTTGCACAAGACCCTATTTTATTTTCTATACAAATTGGTCATCTAGCATTGAACCATGTGAAATGGATGATAGAGCTTCCCTGAATTCAGAATTCTTACTAGTTCTAACCAAAAAGTTTGTGAAATACTGTATATATTTTCTTCATCTAGTAGACTTATCTCCTGATAGCTTGAAATATGTACCAATGAACTTGACATAATATCTATGACTAAAAGTGGAGTATGCTATGCTAGTGGTAGGCTTAGATGGTAAGGTGATGTAAAATGCACTATGGCTTGTGAAGAAATTGTGGGGATTCTGGTGGATGTGGAAGCAGAACTAATTAACCATTTTGATTTAGAAAAGCTGAAAAATATAGGACACATTAAGTAAAGCAATGTCTTTTACTTTGTTGCTTGATATGGTCAATTGTTATCTTCTTCTTCTATGTTTTTGACTTAATTGGTTCTTATTCAAGTCATTATTGCATTGCAGGGATTGCTTGTTTATGGTAGACAAGGACGAGAAATTTGTAGAAAAATCCTAGACCCAAACATTTGTAGAGAGGTAATGTGACTCGTAGTATTTTATAAAGTTCTTAGTCTCACTTTTGTCTATTGGTCTGTGTCTGAAGAATTTCTCTATTTCATCAATTGGATTTGCTGCGTCTTAGAACAGACAGCTAGTCCGTTAGTTTGTAACGATGCTTGAAGTGTTGATTTTTGTGGTTAAGTAATCTGGCTCCTATTTGACATGTTGCTGAGGATATGAAAATTGCATGTCTCTCATGATTTGTGTTTCAATTATTACTTATCTTTTTAAGCTGAAGAAAAGGAGGGAAAAAGAAAGAAACTTGAGACCCAAATGAGTGTTTTCCATTTAGTTAATTTAGATCTGTTGGATGCATTAATATCAGGTTCCAATTTTCTCAAACTGCATAGTTTTAATTGTCTTATAAATCAGGCTTATTTTTTTGCTTCTGGCTGGTATTTTACTCAATGCCTTCAGACGCCCTAAACAATAGTGCTTGTCCCATGAATACTATCATTTATTTGACTTTGGGTTTTCTTTATGATATCGAAGTGAATAAAGAAGGTTCTTGAATATTAGGAGAATGTTATCTACCCATGGTTATCCAATGGCTAATTTACTATAAATAAATATTTGAGGTTTTTGTTGGTTGCAGTCAGCATCACTTTGTTGGGCAGCGATCATGTGCACAGATCATGTTCTATCTGGATGTTATTTGTTTTTATTTTGTACCATCTCTCATGATCCCTTGTGATTAGGGCTGTTATTTTTTATTTTCCCTTCCAAACTTTATTACAAGTTTCTTATGTTTATGCTCCGGGAAAGAAAAAAAAAAGAAAAAGAAAAAGAAAAAAGAAGTGGCAATACTGATGAAGGTAGTTTCAAATTTGGAAAAAAGATGAAGCAGACTGTTAGATGCATTTGTTGGAAAGAAAAATGTGTCAAGTATCAAAGATTAACAGTAGCGAAGAGGAACAGTAAAACCAAAAATGACATGGCATAGAGTAGAGATCAGTAAGAAATATATAATTACTCCTGATATGACAAAAGATTGATAGTGCAAAGTAAAGTAGATTCATGTGAGGAAAAGATTTTGTTGAGTGTGAAGACAAACTGTTTATCTAGCATTAAATCTTTACATGTGGATGACATGTTATTTCATTAGCCTTGATGAAAACCTGTTTGCTCATTGACTCAAGAAGGTTGCTGCTTGATTGTGGGAATTCTTCTTTTAAGTTCCCATGTATTCTATTTATGACTACAGTGGCAGCATAAACCTTTTTCATGTAATCATTACATGCTTCCAATACCTTGTAAATGAAGCTATTGTGAAATTAATTTCTTCTTTTTTTCATCTAGTTTTCTTTGTGTGATACATAGTTTGGTTTTGGTTTTTCAAAGCTTGTGTACTCTTAACTTGCAGGCATTCATGTACTCTTGGGAGCACAAGGTTCCTCTAGTTGCATTTTGTGAGGACCGATGCTTAACTCTTTTTGGTCACCCTTTAGTTGACTCACTGCATACAATATATCATGAGCCAAAGGTACTTAATGCGCTGGTTGGTTCTTTTCTTCCTCTATTTGTACAATAAGTAGATTCCTTAATAGCTGAATTTCTTTAGAATTTTGAGTTCTTAACAGGCAGAGGTGATGCCCTCCATTGAGCAACTTTTGGCTGCTGCTGACATACAGGTACATTGTTGTTGACTAGCCAGTATAGATATAGCTAATATCATTTTGGACAGGATCTTAAGGAAATTGTAAGTTTATGGTAGAAATGAAAAAAACGTAAGAAAAAAAAGTTGCATAGCAATTTAGAATTGGATTCATGGTTATTGTGGACCATATGACAGAGTAATCAGTATTTATAGTGGTCTGGATTCTGGAACAGATGATATATGCTTTGGCATACATATTGCTTAGTTTTGCTTGAAATCTGTGGGATCTCCTAGAATAACCATAATATATTATGCAGTCTTTAATCATCAACTTGCATTTGCATTCCATTAGAAGTGGATAAATTTGCATCACATGAATGGCAATCCCTGCTTTGCTACTTGATGTCTTTCTGCGAGCAACACCCTTTAACAATTATATATTTCGTAAAATTGGTTGTTCTACCTTCTGAGGACTTTGGTTAGAACTACACTTTTCCCATTAGGCATGTTAAGGTTTTAAAGTAATAATCATGGGTAGCAAGTCCAATGAAGCAGCCATTCAATTCAAATAGGTGCACTTGCTAATATCCAATCTATCCTATATAAGATATTCTATTTCAATCATGGTTGCTTGGCGCTATTATGTTTTCTCAATTTAGAAATCATTTGGACTTGCAGAAACTCCTGTTTTTTGAGACTGCTGAGAATGTAGCAACAACTTTGCGGCCTTACTGGTCTGAAGCAACAAAAGGGTGTGCTGGTGTTGTCCAAGCTATGCCAGATATGCTTGAAATTATACCTCCTGGGACTTCAAAAGGAAGTGGAGTACGAATGCTTCTGGATCATTTTGGGGTGACCACAAATGAGGTGTGAAACCAATCTTTTAATTGGCTGTGTGATCTATTCTGCATGCATTTGGTGTCTGTTTTATATTGTATAATCATTCTAATTAATAAGTGGGGTGACCACAAATGCAGTATGTTTTTACATACTCTATCCATTTTCATATCGTCTGGTTACTGATTATACAATTTGTAAGTTCACTGCTTGGTAGAGCAAAAAGGTAGATGTAAATTAATATTGTCATTGATCCATGTTCTTGGAAAACTAAAAGAGGCTTGAGTTGACTACGGCTGGTCAACCTGTTGCTTACGACTTAGGTTTCATGATCCAGTTCATTAACCAAATGCTCTAAATTTGTTCTCTAGGCAGTTAAAAGGAGTGGTAGAAGTTCGTTTTGGTAATAACTGGGACGTGAGTTGCTTATGGTATATGTATTTTACTTGACCTGGCAGCTTCGAATGAGCACACCCTAAGTTATTGAGTCTGTGGTTTTCTTGTGGGGCTACGAATATGCATGTTTTGTTTTCTCAAAACGTCAATTATGCCATGTTCACTTGGTATGTTTTGGCAAATTGAGAGTGTCTTCTAACTTACCCATTCACATCCTTTCATAGGTAATGGCTATTGGTGACGGAGAAAATGACATTGAAATGCTGGAGCTGGCTTCTTTAGGGGTTGCTCTAAGTAATGGCGCAGAGAGGACAAAAGCCATTGCCGATGTGATTGGTGCAAGCAATGATGAAGATGGTGTGGCTGATGCTATTTATCGATATGCCTTCTGATCATCAAATTTAAACATGAAATTTTTTTCTTCCTGCAAGCCAGGTATGTTTTGTTACCATGTTATTTATAATTATTTTATATTTATTTTTTCCATTTTAATGGAACTATTTGTGAAATCTTCCAAAAAAAAAAAAAAAAACGAAACAAAACATAAATGGGAGGTCGAAAGGGGCTTTCTTGTGTTCATTCTTTCACAAAAGTTACAGTTTGTGAACATTACATGGGGTTAGAAAGAAGTACAGTGTTTATGATGGTTTATTCCTCCTAATTGTCCATTGCAACCTATTTACGTTGAGTAGTTAGAAAGTAGTATAGTATTTATGATGGTTCATTCTCCTAATTTTAACTGCTTTACCTACCTTTATTGTCATGTGCTTTGGCAAATGAAGCGGGGTCATCATTTTCTTTTGGGAGCGTCAAGTGTGGAAAATGCTAAATTAGTTGCTGCAGTTTTACTTTAGCGCGGGCTTCATAGCTGATCAAATCAAGAAAGTGTACTTAACCATTGAGATTTATTATTTGGACATGTTTTTCGACATCCTAAAATTCGAAAATATAAGAAATTCATTTAAGAAAAAAAAAAGCATGTAAAGAAACATGCTGTTTTTAGGAAATGTTACTGAGTTAATTTTTTAGGTTGCATTTTAGTTTTGCAAAACTTTTTTGAAAAAAAAAAATTATTGGGCAAAAAGAAAAACCAGGCGGGAATTGGTTTTGCTTTTGGTTCAGTGATCTAGTTTAAAAGTGTGGAGTTGGGATATCTCCAGTCTTTTATACTTAAAATGGGGTAATTTTACGCTATTTTTGGTATTATTTTCTCATTAAACAGTAATTTAATCTCGTTTTATTTATGCCTTTCTTGCATCATTTATACTCTTTCTTTTCATGTTAATTATCTTTTTTTAATACTTTATAAAAAATAAAAAATAGATATTAAAAAAAAAAACCCCCAAAATCTCATGGTTGCTAAAGCCCAGCGCCCAACCTCTGATTTAGCGCCATTCGGGCTTAGATATGCCATTAGAGAACTTCTTATCTGGACTTAAAGTTGGAATTTTTTTATGTATTTGGTTTTCGATTTAAAAAAAAAAAAAAAATCAAGCTGTGCGAAGAGTATCAATTTCAGTTAGTGTGATATAGGACAATTGCTAATTAAACAATTATATTCAAATGTAATTGCGGTATTTTAAACATTAGGTGAAAAGCAATGTACTTTTAATTTTTTTAATTAATAGTTGTTAAGGGTTTCAGTTGTGTTATATTATTTTAGCATTTGCTTTGGATTTTGAGGATATGGTCGAGTCAACGTCAGGTTGCCTACCAGCAGATCTTGTCTGGGTTTGATATTCGAATAAAAACCATATGTATAACTATTTAAAATTGATTCATATATTTTTATTATATTATGTAGGAATCAATATACCATTGAATAACA
>JAJIYU010020124.1:0-10560 GCA_030144865.1 Tinospora cordifolia | reverse complement strand
GTTTTATATTCTGTGTGCTTAATGCTTTTTATTGATTGATCACCTATAAATTGATTTTAGATTATTGAATTAACTCGGGAGAGAGGTTCAATAATTGGATAATCAGAATATAAACTTATCTGAATTAATTGACCGGGAGGTTGTTAATTTTGTAGGAGGTTGCACGTGATTAATATTTTTAATGCATGAGTTTATTGACTATACGCCTCGGGCGGGGTATTAGGCAATTTAACTGATAGGATTAAGGCGCCTCGAGAGAGGATTTTAATTATTGGTGCTATAACCTACAAGAACAAAATTTAGATTAATTGAAAAAAATATTAAAAGTGAATACATGATATTTTACTTTCCTAGAATTTTAATTCATATATTTTTCAATTTAATATTCACTTGCTTTCAATTTACTTTTGATTTAATTTAAGTTTTTACTATTTAATTAAATTCTTAGCCTTAATAAAGTTGAAACTGAAATTAGATTGGGCCTTAAGATTATTAACTAAATATCGTTCTCAGAGGACGATAATCCGGTATTTACCGAGTATATTACTATTGCGATCCTGTACACTTGCAGTGATCCCAACAACTGTAGCTACAGTAACCACCGAACCTTAATTTGTTTGCCGACAAAATAATGACCGTATTTTTGAGCAGTACCCATATATTTAAACAGTAACTGTATATTTTAACAGTAATTTTTAATAATTTTTTTAAACTCAAATTTCGGTATTACAACACTAAAATGAGATTAGTGTCAAACCACTGTAGAACATCTGAATTGTATCCAAGGAAGACAGTCATACTGAGAACATCTTCTTAATAAGTCTTTGAATCTTTCCCTGGCTTCATAGAGAGACTCAAAATCAGACTGCCTAAATGAACTAATCTCATCCCTCAGTTGATGAATTTTCGCAAGAGTGAAATATTTATGTAAGAATTTCTAAGTCAGCTCTTCCCAAGTGGTGATGCTACATAGTAAGGGAGTCTACAACCATGTGATCACCTTGTCCCTTAAAGAAAAGGGAAAAAGTTTTAATCTTAACTAATCCTCAGTTATTCCATTCATCTTAACATTATCATATATTTTTATAAAGGAGTTTACATGTGCCATAGGATCCTCATTTGCCAAACCTCCAAACTGTTGTTGCTGCACTATAGTGATCAAAGAGGGTTTTAACTCAAAGTTGTTGGCATTGATGGGTGTGCGAGGAATTTTAGAGTAATTATTATTGAGCACATGCTTGAAAAAAATCCAGGATGGTGCTTCACCATCAATGCCAACTGCAAATTTGCCAGTTTCAACCATATCAAATCTATGGCCTTTAACCTCTAACTAAATTTGTCGAAGTGTTTTGAACAAGTCTGGATCGTTCAACCCAAGTGAGTTTCTGTTCATCTAAAACCTAAAACACCACCAACAAAGCAAAAAGATTAAGTGTAGCCAACCAACGGATTAAATAATAAAAATACTAAAATAAAATAAAATAATGTCTTAATTAAAATTTTAACCAATTTTAATTGGTTTTAAGATTATTAACATTGTTTTCCGACAACCACGCCACAAACTTGTTGGGATCATTGCAAGTGTATAAAATCACAATAATAATATATAGTAAATACTGGCTATCGTCCTTAAAGAACGGTATGTGGTTAATATCTTAAACCTCAATTTAATTTCAGTCTTAACTTTATTAAGGCGTCAAATTGATGTTTTAGTACTAAAAACTAAAATTAAATGAAAAATAAACAATTGTTGATTTTAAAACTGCGTAAAATAAGATTCAAAGATAATAAAATATTATGCATTCACCTTTAATCTTTATTTCAATTAATCTAAATTATGTTCTTATAGGTTATAACAATAATTATCCAAAACCCTATTTCGATGCGCCTTGATCCTATCAGTTTCTTTCTTAATACCCTTTTTCAAGGCGTACAGTTAACAAACCAATGCAATAGACATAGAAATCATATGCAACCTCTTATAGAATCAATAACCTCTCAGTGAATTGATTTTGATATGTCTATATTATGATTATCTAATTCTTAAACCTCTATCTCGAGTTAGTTCACGTAATACCTGAAATTTTAGTGATGTAATAATTGTAATACCTAAAATTTTAGTGACGTAATAATCAAAATTTGAGTTTAAAACATATATACGTATATATTTATCTATAAACACATATATATATTTGTCATTGGTATGCAATTAATTAGTTAGTATAGAAGTATAAATGAATATACACTGATTAATATTAGACATATAGAATTTTTAAGTAAATATATGCTTCTCTATTTGATTAAGAAAATAGTATTTTTTAGTATGATATTAATATAGAAAAGTATGTGTATAAAGTATTAATTAGATGCAATCATAAAAATAATATTTCGTTTAGTATAATAGTAATATACATAGAGAAGTATATGAGTAAAGGAAATGCATTCATGAATGAAATATCTCATTTGGGGAGATGTTAAAGTGGGCATATGTAGGAAGTGATAATCCCACATTGGAAAGATAGAGACACTATTTGAAAGATGACCCTATATAAACCTCCATACTCCACCCATTTCATTCATCACAAAACAAGAGTTAAAAATTCATCTCGCTTTATCTCCTTACCTCCTTTTTGACAACCTTAATTCTAGTTCTTCTTTGCTTCAACTATTATAAATAGTTCGCGAAGTAGTAGCCATGAAGTGCTATAAATAATTTAGGAAGTGATCTCGAAGTGAGTTTCTTTCCTTTCTTTTAATTTATTATTTTGACTTAGATAATGCTTGCTTGTTTGGTTAGTTTGATCTTTTATGTTTTTATTCTTGTTCTTTGCATTTATGCCATTCAATCATCATGTTGCATGACCAAGAGAGTATGCTCTGTAGTTGCGTCTTGTACGATCTTCTACATCAGAAATCGAAAGTCGTTTTTCTGTTTGAGAGAGTATGCTCTGTAGTTGCGTCTCGTACGATCTTCTACATCAGAAATCGAAAATCTGTGCTTCTATTGATTTATCATGTTATACTGTGGCATGTTCAATTACTGCTGAAATATTTATTTACTATGCTCTTGCACACAAAAGTCAAATTTAATGAGATTTCAACCACGTATCGGTATGAGAGACTTTCTGTGTTTCATGTAGAATTGGAACTGGCTGTCAATACTGACACCAGCATGGAACGAGTTTCAAGAATGATCCCACTAGAAATGGGTTTGAGTTTCAGAATTGATCTCTCTCACTAGATCTGGAGCATAGAGGGTATTCCCGTTCGGTCTAAATTATGACTGAATTAATATATTGATTGAATCGAATTAATCTCTGAAAGTGTTTGATCTGCTTGCATTGTCTGGTTGGAATAATGAGTTAAATAGATAGAATGATTCACTAGGCTTTTTAGCTCACCCCCCTATTTTTCACAATAGAAAATTAATCAGCTTGCGAGAAGTTTACCCATTAAAAGTTTTTATTTATTTCAATGTAGGACACATCGACCCAAGTGAAATCATGTATTTTCAGCTTTGAATTTATTTTTCGCTGTAATGGATTATTGTACTTGGAATTGTCGAATGAATAAATAAAAAATTTTATTTACCATGATGTCATTTTGTACATAGACTAATGTACACATGAACCCTATTGTGTTTGGGGTCTAAGAAGAAGAAAATGTAGCACGGGCCCGTCTCCCTGGTATCCCAAGATTTTTGATCAAAAAGAATTGAACCGTTGATTGACGTGGAAGATGAAACTTGGGAGGCGGGGTGTTACAAAGGTGGTATCAGAGCCTAGGCTTTAGATGCCTTGGGCAAGAATTAGAAGGAATTAACTAGTCTGGTAAGACTGTTTATTGATTTAATTTAGAAGCCCTACCTCCTGTTTTGGAAATTGAAATGATTTTAAAAAATTGTGTTCGAAAAGAGATATATGTTTTTCAACGGTTTTGTTTGGATACATAGATTACAAGTTGAGCTGGTAATGGGTAAGCCTTGTCCCGAGTAAAGTTAAACATTGATAGGGAGAACACACTTATTTTCTTATGAGATAAAACAAGGAGGTTATTAAGTAGACTTCGGTATTGCCGTCCGATCTGGAGGTTGTCCCACCAGCTCATACGAGTAGTCGGAGTTGAAGAACACACTTATTTTCTTGTGAGATAAAACAAGGAGGTGGTAATTGAGGGCTAGAAATTCACTATGATCCAAATGAGAGTCCAACAAGGATTTGAGAACCTAGGTCTAGGGAAGAGACCTTAAGTAGAGACTTGGGGGTTGCCAGAAGTGGCACAGTGAATCATGAATAAACTTTTAGGGCATAAGTTAGAGACTACAAATGTGTGAAAAACGAACACTTATTTGGTCAGGGCACGAGATTGGGAGGATCCTGTATCTTTGGTTTCTATGTGGTATGGGACGCATAGGATTCAGGGATGTAGAGAAATCTTGAACTAAGAGAATGACGAGCCATGTTTGTTGAATGATCGGTGGCTTTGGACGAACTTGTTTTCCTATGCTTGGCTAGTATGGGACAGTCAAGTATAGTGAGGCTTAGGAAGCCTTAGAAATCGAGACATTTGCAAAATTGTTTGGGTGCAGCTTTGTTCTGGATGAAAACCTAAGTGGAAGAAATAGAGTGGTATGAGACACTTGAACCTGAAAGCTTAGGTGGAAGCTTAGGGATGAGTCAATCTCATTTTATTTGTTGAAATGCTATCTGTAGTACCATCAAAGGAAGGATGAGTCAGTCTCATCCTTATCTCAATTTAATTCTTTCCCTCGATTCATATAACCTTTTCAATCAAGTCCCTCTACTCTTTTAAAAGAAATTTTTAAAGACATCAATTACAAACATCTAATCATCCTCATTACGCCCCAAACCTACATAATCCTATTTTTGCTGGACTAACTCAACCAATGATTGTTCTTCTTCTATTTCGAACACTAAAACAGCTACATAATTTAAAAAAAAAAAAATTTCAAACTTTTCGCGTAATTCAATATGTTTGAGCATCATCAACAACTAAGATTAAAGCGCAATGATGTAATATTCTAAGGCCGTGTTTCTTGTTATTTTATTATAAATTGGATGTAAATGTTTACGATAGAAAATCGATTTGCCAATGTTTATAATGCAATTACATTACTCGCATTTTGATTTACAAGAGTATTATATTATTTTTATAAGTAGTAAGAGATATGTATAAATTATATTATGTTTGCAAAATTAGCTTTGCGATGCTACAACAATCCAAAAATAATATATTGATTAAAACTTATTGTATAATTTTATTTTGGTTGGAATATAATTTAGGTTATGAAAGTAGAATAATTACTAGCATAGATTAATTGTTTGTGAAAATAATATTATTCCTGCTTATAATTATAATTTTTTCAAAATTTAGTTGCTGGAAAATAATGCTTAAAACTAGGTTATAATGTTATTTTGCATGAAACTAATTAAGAATATAAAAACTATGCATAAAATAATTTAATTATGCTTAAAATAGGTTGAAAAGTTTTGTAGATTAAGATATTGTGAAAATTACATTATAATATTTAATTAATAAAATCTTTAAAAAATTGGGTGCCTGGAAGTGATATTAAAAATTATATTATAATGTAAAATTATATATTTATGTGTTGAGATACATGAAATAAATAAAACATTATAAATAGATATGTTAATATCTTGAAATTGAATAAAATAGAGTAAATTGAAAATATCAGATAAAAGATATATTTTTAAATATGAAAAATCAGCGTCTAAAATAATTCAAAATCAGTTATAAATATAATAATAATTTATATTTATAGATTGTGGTCTTGTAATTGACAATAAAAGCTCTTAATACATCAAATATATATTTTTAGTGAAAAATAAATAGAAATTATAAAAATAAAAAAGTAATTTTGCATGAAAAATCATAATTTCAGCTCGCTGAAACTTAAAATAAAATAATTACGAAATAATAAAATTTTTATAAAAATATTATTACACACGTTATAAAATTTCTATGTGTTTAGGATTTCAATTAATCATAGAATACCCAATACTAATCAATTATATATATATATATTATTGGTCAAATCCATAGTGGAAATCAAAAGATTGAAGTTTAAAATATTAAAATTGTTGCACATTACTAAGAATTATATTGTTATATATGAATTATGTCAACATCTCGAGTAAATCTTAACGTGACCTAGACTTTAAAGATTTTTAAACATCTAAACAAGTAGAGATGTTTTCTAAGTATTAAAATATTATTTCGATAAAAAAATATAGCATGCATGATTATTTGTTAATTTACATTGACAATTCAATAAATTTTATTGAATGATGAAGTGATACAATTGTAAGCATGGGTTTAATAACATATTGAAATGTTTACTACTATGTCAATATGAATTGGGCATACTTAATTATTGTATTGTATTGTTGATATGTTCGTGATATATTTTGTTTATATCCATGATGTAGCATGCTATGATTGTGGAAGTTACTAAAGAATAATTAGTTAAAATTTAAACTATGTACGGAGATGATGACTGACCATGTGGTGTCATCACGGGTGTTCCTAACCCAAGACTTGGCTTTGACTATTTACTTACTTTGATATTTAATTTTGACATATAATAATGAGACGAGAATGAGAGTCATCCTTGACCTTATTCCACAAGTAGAGTCGGGAATATGTAACTTGTCTTCATATATTACCTGTGCATGATGTCTTAGAACACTAGGAAGCACTGAGAGTAACTTTTTTTAGTCTTAACATGTTGTGACCCCTTCGCAGGTGACGTTACGACTGGCACAGAATTCTCAAACATGTCAGAACTTTGACATGTCCAAAAATCTTGTAAGCCTTCTTAACCAAATCACCCAATTATTTTCTAAAAATTTTGACAGTCTCCTCTAAAAATATAACATTTCACAAATTTTAAAACACCTGATAATCACAATCAATATACAAAACCACATATTTTCCTTCTTTTCTTTCTTTGTTGTGCAACTAGATATAGACATTTTGGAGTTGGAAGATAAAAGAAAGTCGAATGAATTGAGAGAAATGCTCCCACCGTCCCTTACATTGTATCCAACAACCAATCAATTTTAAAAGCTTCATTTTTTCCTCTTGACTTTCTTTTCCTTCTTTTACCTTTTTCCTTATTTTGGTTTTCTAGAAATGAAGATGGGAGTCAAAAAGAAGCTACAAGTTGTGGTTAAACCACCAAAACCCTTCATCCGTCCCACATAATTTTTATATATATACTATATATTTTGCTTTTAATTTGTGGTCCAAACCACACCAACACCATCCATCTATATATATATATATATATATATATGTATATCTCCATGTACATATATCACAATCAATATCATTCGAGTGAGTTTTGAAAGAAAACATTTTAGTGATACAAATAAATGCAAGAGGTGTAAGAAATAACATTTAAATTAGATATTTAATGGGGGGAAAGCAGTGCTTGAAATTCATGAAAATACATGAATGTGGAGAAATTTGTTGCATAACCGAACCTTTGGAGAACCAATTGATTGACCAAATCTCATTATTTTGTGTCGAAATTTGGCGGAGACCTTATTGGATATCCCAAACGTGAGTGTATCAAATTTTGTTCGAACCTAAAATAGGTAAGTAGGTCACGATAAATTCTAGAATTGAAGGAGGCTGATACCCACTTAAAAACTTTATTCAACAAGTGTAGATCAGATTTAAAAGTTTTGCATCAATTTGATGCACGGTTTGATCACAAAAAATTTGTAAAATATATTGCGTAATAAGGATATGTAACTAGAAATTGACAAAGTGTGAAAAATTGGGGACTTTGACCAATTGACTCCATTTTGACCTAATTTGGCCAAATTGACCCCATTTGATCAAATTTTACCATAATTGACTAATTTTGACTAAGTTTGACCAAGTCAAACCTAAGTTGACCGAGATCGGTTAGGGACAGTAAAACTAGAATTAAGTCATGTTTCACAAAGAAACTGAAATTTGGTTTAAATAACACAGATTTGAACAAATATTGCGAGACTAGACTGGGAGTTGATGAGATACCAGTACGTGAACCCAAGGTAAGTAGTATTTCTGATTTATTATTTAAAGTTTGTTATTCTATACATGATAAATTTTTAAATATATATTGAATGCATATGTGAAATTACTCAAATAAAAAAAATGTTTTCCAAGTGAACAATAAAATATGCATCGACTCGAGAGATTTAGGTTCAAGTTAGGGTATTATAAGGCGTCGAGGGCTTCGCCACTGTGCTGCGGTACAGTTGAGCCGGCCTAGTGACTAGCCTATGTATTGAGGATTTGAGCCTCTGTACTACGGTACGTGTTGTGCTCATCCCATGATTGTGTGATGAAACTTGAGGATCTAGGCTCACGTGTTACGACACATCTTGAATCGATCCTTGGACTATATGTGAAAATACGCCTAATCATCTGGATAGCCAACTCGAAGGGTTTTTTTTGTTAATTGCCTAGAGGGCCACGGAGACCCTCAAACACATGTTGTTTTCAATGAGACTATTGTCAAAAAAGGCGCATGTGACATTATATTTATGAAAGATATTAACTATTATATTTATTCGCATAAATATTATTATTCGTGCGCATATACACGGTATACACTATTCTGTCATTATTTTCATGGAATGCACGTTTTAAATTTTAAATTGGATTATACTATTCATTGAGGCCGTCGTGGATAAATTGGACTCACAACTCTAATATTTCAGGTCTTTCAGTCGTGGACAAGGGCAAAGAGATAGTCATTGCGTAGTTCTTTTCTCTTTTGGTAGGTTTCTTCACGTCATTCATTGCCTTGAGAGTTAGAATGATATATAAGGGTGATGAAATATTGTAAATAGTCTGACTTAAATATTTTCGCTATCGCTACATTTGGATGACTATTTATGACCCATTTTTGTTTAACTTTAATTTTCGTTGTATTACATATTGTTAGTTATTTTTGTATCTCTTGTAATTAGTCAAATAATATAGTGTATAGAGTTCTGAATGAGGCTTAACAATGTTCTTGCGTGCTTGACCTGTAAGTGGATTCGTCAACATGTTGTGCTAGTTGTGTAACACCCCAGCCTCCCAAGTCTCATCTTTCACATTATCTGACGGTTCAATTCTATTTGATCAAAAATCTTAGGATACCCGGGAGACGGGCCCGTGCTACATTTTCTTCTTCTTAGACCCAAATGCATTAGGGTTTCTGTGTACATTAGTCTATGTACAAAAATAACATCATAGTAAAGAAGATCTTTCATGTGTTCATTTAACAATTTCAAGTACAATATTCCATTACAGTGCAAAATAAATTTAAAGCTGAAAATACATGAGTTTACTTGAGCCTATTTGCCCTATATTGAATTAAATAAAAATTTTCTAAGGAACAATCTCCTCGCAGGTTGATCAATTCCCTGTTATGAAAAATAAGGGGGGTGAGCTACACAGCTCAGTGAATCATTCAATCTATTTAATCCATTATTCCAACCAGGCAATGCAAGCAGATCAAACACTTCCAGAGATTAATTCGATTCATCCAACATATTAATTCAGTCGTAATTTAGACCGAACGGGAATACCCTCTGTGCTCCAGATTTAGGGAGAGAGATCAATTCTGAAACTCAAACCCATTACCAGTGGGATCATTTTTGAAACCCGTTCCATACAGGTGTCAGTATTGACAACCAGTTCCAATTCTACATGGAACACAGAAAGTCCCCGTACCGGTACGTGGTTGAAATCTCATTTAATCTGACTTTTGTGTGCAAGAACATGATATATAAATATTTTAACAGAGATTGAACATACTACAGTATAACATGATAAATCAACAAAAACACAGATGTTCGATTTCTGATGTAGAAGATCGTACGAGACGCAACTACAGAGTATACTCTCTCAAATAGGAAAACGACTTTCGATTTCTGATGTAGAAGATCGTACAAGACGCAACTATAGAGCATACTCTCTTGGTCATGCAACATGATGAATGAAAGACATAAATGTAAAGAACAAAAATAAAAACATAAATGAATCATACTAACCAAACAAGCAAGCATTATCTAAATCAAAATAATAAATTAAAAGAAAGGAAAGAAATTCACCTCGAGATCGCTTCTTAAATTATTTGTAGCACTTCGTGGCTACTACTTCGCGAACTATTTAGAATAGCTCGAGCAAAGAAAAATTTAGAACTAAGATTGCCAAGAATGAGACAAAGAGAAAGTAAGAAGAATTCTCAACTCTTGTCTTTGGGATGAATGAAATGAGTGAAGTAGGAAGGTTTATATAGAGCCCTCCTCCAAATAATGTCTCTAACTTTCCAAAATGAGATTATTCCTTCCCACACATACCCACTTTAACATATCAACACATGAGATGTTTCATGAATGCTTTTCCTTTACGCATTACTTCTCCATGTATATTACCATCAACCTAAACAAAATATTATTTTCATGAGAGCATCTAATTAATATTTTATACACATACTTTTTCTATATTAATTTCATACTAAAA
>JAJIYU010020123.1:0-10526 GCA_030144865.1 Tinospora cordifolia | reverse complement strand
CGTGTAATTAACATGTACACACACACGTATTCTGTACAACTACGTGTATTTGTACACATTTACCGTCATTTAAATTAATTTACGTGTCTAATTAAAATATGGAGTGTTACAAGATTGCTCTCAAGGGGGTGGATTGTAATATCCCACATTAGTCCGACTTCAGGGGGGTTCCTAGGCTAAATGAGCAATTGCTAGCCTTACTAGTGCTAAGTACTTTGGGAGACTCAGGTTTAAATCTTGCCAAGAACAAAACCCTATACTTAGTTAGTGGTGGCTAAGATGGGGACAATATCGGTACATAGTGAGCTCGGGTTGTTAGATTATCTCTGGATGATATCTTGGACCAATAGGGGGATACCAAGGATAGTCTTTCCAATCTTAATGACAACCCAAAATAATTGAACTATTTGGATCGCTTAATGTTTAATAAGTCTGTGCATGTTTTGTATTTTGACTTGAATAATACTTGAGATGTATTGTGTATAATTCACTAGACTCTTGAGCTCACCCCACTTCTATTTTTTAGGTAACCAGTGATGGAGTTCATGTTACTAAACGAGCCCAATTATTTCTTCATGATAGTAGTAGCCTTGTTGATAGGGCCTTTCAAGTCATGTCTTTTATCTATGGTGTTTAGTCAATACATGTGGGTTTAGAGTGTTAGTGACCATGTTATGTTTTACTTTATTATTTAGAACTCGACCACATGCCATAGTTTAGTTGACAATATTGCTATTAATTCAAATTCTTTTTTAGTTAATGTATTATCTTTGTAACACCCCGTAACCTTGTGATCGTGCCACGTTGCGAATGCGTATAAAGTAAAATAAAATAGGAAATTGACAATCGATATTAGTTAAAAAAATAAAAATAAAAAACAAAAATAAAATATTAATGCGCATAATTTTACGGCAATGAATTGAGTAGATTATAAAATAAAATAATATTATTATACGTGAACTTATAATAAAGTTTACATACATAAGGTGAGTAGTATATATATATATATATATATCAAATAGATTCATATATGTATATATATAATTTTATAAATTGATAATAAGGTTAAATGAATAAAAATCATAAATTTATAAAGTTATGATAAGGATTAAATAAATATCTATATGAAAATAATTTGGAAATGTATATTATTATTATATTTCAGTAATTAGCAAGTGAGTATTTGGTATCAAATCCCACTTAAAACGTTTAAGATGAAATATACATACATACCTATATATATATATATATTTTGGAAGGTTATAGAAATGGGTGGAAGACTATTGGGGCGGTGCCCGTTGGCTTACGAAGGAAGTTGATGGCAAGAAAATTCTGGGTGTCGGTGGTTGTTTCGATTCAAACTGATGCTGTGGAATGAAGAAGAAGATGAGAGGAAAGCTGGAGAACAGAGCAACGTGCGTTGCTGCTGTTGTGGTGACTACGACCAGACAAACTCAAGAACAGGGAGTAGAAGGCAATAAGGAGGGAGAACAGAGGAGAAGAGGAAGAAGAGGAACAGAGCTGGTTGGTCCGTGCTGTTGCAGGTTGCAGCTGCTGCCGCTGCTGTTGCTGCATGTGGAAAATGAAGAGGAAGAAGAAATCAAGCAGAGGAAAGAGGAGAAGTGGTGCGGCAGTTGTGGTTACAGTTGCAGCTGCTGCTGTTGTTGCCACCAAATGAGAAGGAGATGATGAAGCAAGGAAGAGAAAAACAGAGCAAGGAAATAAACCAGTGATGTTCTGTTGCAGCGTGCTGCCACTGTCTCTGCTGCGGAATAATGGCGAGGGACCAAGCTATCGTAGCACGTAACGGAGAAGCCGTGCTGCTGTGGACCACGAACAGAGGGAGATGGGGCTATGTCCTGCTGCGCGAACCGTGGTCGTTGCTGTAGAATGAAGATGAAGCAGCTGTGCTGCTAGTGTAAATCGCGAACAGAGAAGAAGAAGATAGTATGAACAGGGGAGCCGTTGCTACTGAAAACGGAGAAGAAGATAGTATGAACAGGGGAGCCGTTGCTACTGAAAACGGAGAACAACAGTTTGCTGTTTCATTTGGGCGAACTAAAAGGTAAAACGAAGAACATGATTGGAGTAGAATTTGTTGGATGGTCTGCTGCTAATCAACCGTGAAGATGATGAATGAAGAACAGAAAAAAAAAAACAGAGGTTATGATTTCGGTTAGGGGTGTGGTGAATCAAGAACTAGGTGAACTAATTTTCTGGTTTGATTTCCTGGATATGGGGGTTGTTGCAGCTGCTGCAGGACCAGCAAGAATAGAGAGGTGGTGATGATGAAAAACATGAAACAGTTGGTATGAATCATGAATGGTGCTATTTGCTGTCCGTTTCCTGCACAAAGAAGAAGACCGTGATGTGTGATGACCGTGAACCACAAATGGAAAACTAGAAAAATTTTGGTGTTGCTGCCTTGGATCCATGATGAAGATTTTGGCAGATAAGCTGCTGAAGCATTTTGTGGACCATGAGTAGGGATTTGGGTTATGAGATGAGTATACAGATTAAGATGGAAAGGTGATGAAATGAAGTTCAGATGATGTTGCTGGAATGTAATTGGTAATGTTTGACTTTGATTTTCGTGACGGCGAGTCATGATGCTCATGGCTTGAAGAAATTCGGTTTGAGCTAAGATGGGGAAAAGAGTAATAGAAGAAGTGACTCGTGGGTGCACGCGATGACCGACGTAATGTAGCGCGAAGAAGACAACATGAGGTAAATTTTAGATTTTAAATTTTGGATAATAGGAGATTTATTTTCATGATTTTTTATAGGACAACAAAATAAAATTAAAAATTAGAAACTAGATACAAATTAAAACTAATTATAACTAGTACAAAAATAATTTAAAAAATTTATTTAATGATTCAAATTAAATAAATTCAGTAGGAGATTAATTATAAATTATTGAACATGAGGGTTAGTTGATTTAATGGAATTAAATCAATTAATCTTTTGAATTAGGATTGGAAAAATAATTTTCTTTAATATTAGAAGTTTAAAACTTAATAAATAAATTAGTTAAAAATATGAAAAATAAACTTTAGGAGTTGAAAATCTTTTATAAGAAAAGAATAAAATTTTAGGCCTTGAAACTAGTGGTAACAATTAGAAGTCTTATTTTGTTCGTAATTAGGTTAATAAAGTATTTACATTTAGGAAGATTCAATTATTAGGGATCTAATTTATGAACAAGCTTATGAGTAAATTATTAAAGTTTTAAATTCAAATTAAAGAGATTCAAAGGACTAAGAAGCTATATTAATTAGAATATACAAAATTTTAGGAATTTAGAATAATCCTAAATTAGGGAAACCGATATTTAGATTTAAATATTTCCTAATTAAAAATATAAATCACGTAAACTGAGAATAAAGGGTTATGTGATAAATTTCAGGTTTGTACATTTTATAACACGGAGTTACCCAAAGGAAAACAAGGAGCCCTGAAGAGCGGTGAAATCAGGTGGGCGTGACTTCTTTGTTCATTTGTATTATATGGATGTAAGATTCAAAACATTTGTGTGAATAGTTCTAGATTATTAGAATTTTATTAGGAAATTGATTGAAATTGTTGGTCTATGTGGATGATGTGTAATATACGATGATTTATTTTGACCACTGCATAATCATCTCATGCTATGATTGAATATAATGATTTGCATTGAGATTTACTTAATTATAACATGCACGAATAGGAAGATATGCAATTAAATGCCATTGATCATTCATGCGCATTATCATGTTGACTTACTAGCATAGTTTGAATTATGTTCTCTGGTGTATTGTATGATGTTTGATATGTTTGAGATTGTTTGTAAAAGAACTAAAATAAGATGATGTTTTATTAAGAATCCACATACCGGTACGATTGAAGAGCCTAAATCAGATCGAGGTGACATCTCCTATATGTCACCGCTTGAGATCGTCGAGCCACAAGGCGGATCGTAGGTATTCCTACCTGGAGTTGACTGTGACAGCTCGAAGTTTTTGGGAGATGTTATGATGTTGCAATAAGTATGCTCTCTTAGATTGTGATGTGAGTGTTGATTGATTTTAGACGGTTATTGGAACCCTATGAGATTAGATTGGATCACAGGGAATACCGAGAGACATCTCAACCCTCTTCTGGTCTTAGACTTTGACCAAAACTAACTGAATGTTTTGAAATGCCTAATGTTTGAAAGTATTTGTAATATTTTAGATCGGGTCTGTATAATGCATGTGATGTGTAGGATCGATCCATTGAGCTTTTGAGCTCACTCCCATTTCTATCTTTCAGGTACACATGAACTTAAAGTACTGTAACCTACGTCAGAAGACTGCACTTGGATTGGACACCTCACGGGGAGGTCGTCCGGGATAGGTGATTTGAAGGTCATGTTTTATGTATTTTACTGGATTATTTTAATGTATTTACATTAGTTTAACTGTGGTTGTTTTATCGTTCAATGGCTTTCCTTGTGTAACGATTTTGGTTTAAATGAATAGTTTTAAAAGTATTCCGCCGCATTGCTTATGATTTATTCAGTAGAATTATTGTAATTTTCTATCTTGCACAGAATATATTTATAGATATTGACTTGAGAAAAAAATTATTATGTACTTGATTTTGAAGAAAGAGATTTTGACAGAACGAAAATTTAAAGTAGCACTTTGATTTTCATTGGGCGACGATCCACACGTGAGGTAAAACGTGAACGGAGGTCCGATTGAAAATTGGGGTGTTACAATCTTAAGGTCTGTTTATTCATTTTTCTAAACCAGTTTATTTATACACTCTGATGTATTATGGAAAGGAACTTGGTGCGATCAGGAGATCATTGATGTGTGAATTAGTAATATCCCAATTTTTGAATGATGATATGTGACAAAAAAATGAATATGAACATATATGCATCTTTAACTGTGAGATAAATGTGGCAGTTGTGAATGATTCAAGATTCGGGGTGTTACAAAGGTGTCAAAGCCTAGGCTGTAGTGTATTGAACTAAGTGTCTAGATTTTGACAGAATAGGCTTAGATTATGTGTTTGATAGAGAGACGTCTAAGCATAGATGATACATATAAGACTTTAGTTATTAGGCTACAGGCCTGAGGTATTTGTTATTGAGTATTGATGGAGGTTGTGGGTTCAAAGAAAGAGCTTTTCAACCAAGTGTTGAGTACTTAGGTTTAGGAGAAGACCTTAGATATGGCTTAGGGTGTTGCCAAGGTGGCACAGTGGATCAAATAAATTTAAAAGCTTTTAGGACATAGGTTAGAGACTGAAAGAAATGTGATAACATAATACTTGATTGGTCAGGACACAAGATCAAGAAGACACTATATCTTTGGTTTCTACATGGTATGAGACCTGTAAGAATTCAAGGTATGGAGGAATCCTAGACTTATAGATTAACGGACCGTATTTAGTGGATGGTCAGTGACTTTGGAAGAATTTGTTTCCCTGTGCTTAGCTGGTATGGAACGGTTGAGTATAATGAGGCTTAAGAAGCCTTAGTCATAGAGACATTTGCGAAATTATATGGGTGTATTGAGATTTTTAAGTGAAAGCCTATGTAATTAGGAAAGGGTGGTATGAAACATTCGAACTCAAAGACATAGATGGAAGCTTGGAAGTTTCTCTATGCTAGCATGACATTTTATGATTATATGTGTGATTGTTTTGCTTGCATGTTATGCTTATATGAATTTTGGAAATATGTGTATCATGAAGATTTTAATTACTGAACCCAAAATCTTGTACCCAGAAAATGTTAGAGATTTTAGAACAACTTCATTGTGGACTTAGAAGCATAAACCAATAGGCTACTGAACAAATAAGAATTTAGAGACATGAATTTAGAGTTATATTATTACAACAAAAGTAAATAATTTGGTTGTGCATATATATATATATATATATATGGATGCTTACGATTGGTTTCATAACAATTGAATGAATATTTGGCTTGTGGATAATGGTTTGGTCCAAGAGGTATGTCACAAAAGCTACCACTACTAACGAGACTGAGCAGCAAAGGCAAGGGGCACAAGTTAATGCTATTGAGACTTAGATGAGGACTGCATTGACTCTTGAGTTGTTGACTATGATCACTAGGAGAGTTACTGAGCAGGTTATGTGGGCACTACCACAAATGTAGCCACAACCACGGATACACGTCCAGCATCGAGAGCAGATTCTAGAACCTCATCACACACCTTTACTGAGGCTTTGGTTCATCAGAGCGCACAAGATGACATTAAGGACAAGGAACAAAGGGCCATGTTGATGGAGTTGCAAAAACTTCGTCTATTCATGTTCAATAAAAAATATAATTGCATGACAACTGATCGCTAGTACCAGGAGCTTGATGAACATCTAAATCTATTAGGGACTGCTGGTCTTCGGAGAGTAGCACTAGCCACCCATTAGTTCAAGGGACCAACTAGGAGTTGGTGGAGGATGTTGAAAAGTAGCTCCAAACACCAATGTAAAACAAATGAGCTGGGAGAAATTTAAATAATTTTTCTACTAAAAAATTTTTCCAAAGGCGACCCTGAGGCAGATGCAGTTAGAGTTTATGAAACTGACAGAGAGGGATTAGGCTATAGCTGAATATGAGACCAAGTTCACTGAGTTGGCCAAACTCACACCTAAGTTGATCATAGAGGAACATATGAAGGCTAATAATTTTGCTGAGGGTCTAAAGATAGAGATTGGAACAGAAGTGGTGCCTATGAGTCTCAAGACATATAGAAAAGTTGTTGAGAAGACACTATTAGTAGAAAGAGAACTCAACTTCAAACAGAAGTTGAAAAATAGAAACAAGAGATCAGGTAATAACAAAGATTACCATGGGAACCAACAGAATCAGAATAAGAATGCCACTAATCAGTAACAGAATGCGACATTGGGAAATAAGAATAGTCCCAAAAGTTACAAAATAAGGCCAAAGTAGATATTCAATTAGCTTGAAAAGAGGGAACATGTTTCAATTGTGGTCAAAAGGGCATCTTACTAGAGATTGCCAGAGCCAAGGACCATATAAGTAGAACTAGTATAGAACAATGGTTAGGGCAAGAATCAGGGTGGTCTTGTCCAGCAATAGCATCAAGGCATGAAGAATCAAAATAGGGGCCATAACCAAATTGGAGTATATGATATGACAGATGGACAGGTGGACCTAGCACCAATTGTCAAAGGTACATTTTTTCTATTGAATGTTGTTGTAAAAATATTGTTTGATTCAGGTATTACCAAGTCATTTGTTTTGGAAGACTTAGCTAAAAGATTACAATTAGTGACTTCTACATACCAGAACCATTGTACGTGTCCACTCCCAAAGGAACTTTAGTACTTGCCTGAAAAACAAATAATTGCAAACCTTAGAATATTATCTTTTCAAGGATATGACATGATATTTGGTATGGACTGGTTGACCCAGTACTAGGTTTAGATCGATTGCTTGAGATAAAGAGTCACATTGACTTTACCATCTGGTGAGCTGGTAAAGATCTATGGTGAAACTTGGAGACTACCTAAAAATCCAATGGTGGCAATGTTGTATAGCATGAGCCAAGGAGAAGATTTTTGGAAGCTGATAGATGAAGATGTGTCGGAGACTCATTCAAGAATACAAGACATTATGGTAATGAGAGATTACGCTGATGTATTTCTAGATGACCTACCAGGACTGCAACCAAGAAGAGAAGTAAAATTCAAAATTGAGGTTTATCTAGGAATTGATCCTATAGTTATTTGACCCTATAAGATGGCACTAGTTAAAATGAAGGAGTAAAAGACACAACTAGATGAACTTCAGGAGAAAGGGTTCATTTACCCGATTGAATCACCTTGGGGAGCTCCAGTGCTATTTGTGAAGAAGAAAGACGGGTCTATGAGACTGTGTATTGACTACAGAAAATTGAACAACGATATTATGAAAAATAGCTACCCATTACCTAAAATTGATGACCTATTTGATCAATTACAAGTAGTTACACATTTCTCTAAGATTGATCTAATGTTAGGATACCACCACCAGCTACGTATCAGAGAGTTGGACATTTCAAAGACAAGATTTAGAATCAAATATAGTCATTTTGAGTTCACTGTAATGCCTTTTGGTCTGACTAATGCTCCTACAGCTTTTATGGATTTGATGAATAGGGTTTTCAGACCTCACTTAGATCGATTCGTAGTGGTCTTCATGGATGACATTTTGATCTACTCAAAATCAAGAGAAGAGTATGTAAGGCACTTGGAAATTATTTTGAAGACTCTTAAAGACCAATGATTGTATGCTAAGTTTAGCAAATGTGAGTTTTGGCCAAGGATGGTGAAAATTTTCGGCCATGTAGTATCTGTAAAAGTTATATCTATTGATCCAGAGAAGGTGGAAGCTATCATGAACTAGAAACAACATAAAATAGTCACAAAGATTCAAAGTTTCTTGGGGTTAGCTAGATAGCACAAACGATTCATCCAAGACTTCTCCAAGTTCACAAATCCTATGACAAAGCTAACTTGAAAGGGAGTCAAGTTTATTTGGGATGATAGATGTGAGTCCACTTTCCAAGAGTTTAAGAAGAGGTTGACTTCAACCCAAATACTTATTACCCAACACATGGAGTGGGTTATATGCTCTACACTGATGTCTCGAGAAATAGGGTAGGAGCTGTACCAACGTAGGAGGTAAGTTGTTGCTTATGCCTAATAACAACTAAAGCTACAAATAGAATTATACAACTCATGACTTGGAGCTAGCAGTAATTATTTTTGCCTTGAAGATTTGGAGACATTATCTATATGGAAAGAGTTTTGATTTGTACTCAGACCATAAAAGTCTAACATACATATATAGCCAAAATGAGTTGAATATCAGACAGAGAAGGTGGATAGAATTCTTGAAAGATTATGACTTTCAACTTCACTGTCATCTAACAAAAGCAAATGTTTTCATAGACACCTTGAGTAGAAAATATAGTAAAACTGAAGAAGAAAAAACACAAATATGTCATCTAATAGAAAGTTATAATCTAGGTGTTATAGCAGATGAGGATTAGGCAATGTTATTCACCATGGCGTGCCAGTTATATCTACTCCAATAGATCAAGGAAGAGTAGGGACAAGATAGGTGGCTCTTGGATATAATTGAAGGTGTTAAACAAGGATGACATAGTGATTTCAAAAATTGATATAGAAGGTATGTTGAGATTGGGTAACAGGTTGTGTGTACCTAAAACTGGGAAGAATGGACATATGATATTAGATGATGCGCACTAGATGAGGTATACTATGCATCCTAGAGGTGACAAAATGCACTAGAATCTTCGTAAGACTTATTGGTGGAAAGGAATAAAGAAAGACATTACCACATATGTCTGTAAGTGCTTAACTTGTCAATAGGTGAAAGCTGAACATATGAGACCCATAAGCTTGCCACAACCTCTTCCTATACCAGAGTGGAAATAAGACAACATTGCAATGGATTTGTTACTGGGTTGCCAAAGAATTAGAAAGGGGAAGACACTATGTAGGTTATAGTTGATTGTCTCACAAAGGTAGCTCACTTTCTACCAATCAAATCCATAGATTCGATTAACAAACTGGGGAAATTGTATGTTAAGGAGATTGTGAGACTACATGGAGTAACTAAGACTATAGTAGAAGACTGAGATACGAGGTTCACATCTCAATTATGGCAGAGTTTGTAGAAACAGTTGGATACTAGATTGACGATGAGCACAACATTGCACCTATAGATAGATGGACAGTCAGAGAGGGTAACACAGATCTTGGAAGATATGTTGAGAGCATATTCTTGATTTTAAGGACAATTGGAGTAAGCACTAGCATTTAGCTGAATTTGCCTATAATAATAGCTATTAGGTAAGTATTCAAATGGCACCCTATAAGGCTTTGTATGGTAGACCTTGTAGATCACCATCATGTTGGGTGAAGCTGGAGGATTAGGTGCTTACAGGACCTGACTTGATAGGGAAGATGCGTGAGCAAGTCAAATTGATCCAAAAAAGATTAGTGATAGCTCAAAGCAGACACAAGAGCTACGTTGATAGACGGAGGAGACCCCTAGAGTTCTAGGAAAGTGATAGAGTTTTCTTAAGGGTTAGTCCTCAGAAGGGTATTAGAAGATTTGAATAAAAAGGGAAGTTGTCACCAAGACTCATCGACATGTTCAAAATTACAAGACAGGTAGGGAATGTGCATTTGAGTTAGATCTACCTAATGAGATTTCCTCAATACATAACGTCTTCCACCTATCTATGTTACGAAAGTACAAGCCAGACCCATCTCATATCATTTAGTGGGAGGAAATACAGGTACAAGATGATGCCACATATGAGGAATCTGCGGTCAGCATATTAGATTGCAAGGTACAATGTCTAAGGACAAATGACATTTCAAGGTGGAGATTGTTAGATATTAGGTGGCTCTAAACCACTTAATGTAAAATTTAAATTAGAAACAATTTTCTTAGTGCTAGTTTTTAGTTGGCTTTAACAATT